>MU182148.1:189057-212900 GCA_016904865.1 Pissodes strobi
GACATATTTTGTGTTTTCATCCTGATTAATGAAGGAAGCGGAATTATGATTGGTCTATCTAAACACATGCCTATTAATTAGTCTATTTATTAAGTAAGTATTGAAACCATTAGCTTTCGCTTTATTATTAATTGTCTACTTTCCATTATTAAATTTTTCTCTGCTGAGGGGAAAATTAACCATACCATTTTGTGTTGGTCGTAGAAGAAGGAGTCATTAGGAATATATCGGTTAGTGGCAGTACTTTTTCTATAAATATCAAATTCTAGTGTGTTATTATCGTTCCTAATCACTAAATTATCCTAAAACTGTAGTTGGACCTTGTTCAGTTCAATGGTGGTGAAACGGTTGCTTAGTTTTGTTACAAAATCTTCGATATTATCAGTTTTTATGTCGAAAATCGCGAAAATGTCATCCGCATATCTGTGCCATACCCTTGGAAAACATTCGAACTCTTGACTGATTTCATTTTCAAATTTACTCATGAAAACATTAGCTAAGAACAGCGATAACAGTTGCTCAAGTTGCTGGTAATAGTTACTTTTATATTGAAGATAATTTTGATCCATGCAAAGTTTGGTTAAAGGTAAATATTCTTGTTTCATTTCGTAATCAAAAATATTGATCTCAAGTAATTCACCCAGGTATTGCAAGGTTTCTGGGATTGGTACACCAGAGAACAATGAGTTAACATCAAACGATATTAAAATTTCACCTTCATTAAGGTACCGAACATTAATGTTCGGTGATTAAGGTCGTACATTTAATTTTGTTTATGAAATCTAAAAAATGTAGTACTCCTGAAGTCTGTTGTTTTATAGGTAAATTCTCAAATTGGTTTGCTAGCCACTTGGATATATTATAAATTGGCGGTTTTCTGTTCTACCATCCTAAATCCTCAGTACACTACAGGACTCCAAAAAGATTTTAAGGAAGTAGATTTAACATTAGTATACCAAATTTAGTTTAACATTAAGAAATCATTGGGTGGTCCAAAGGACAAAATTGATTTATTGGAAATTTATGAAATTGGATGCATGGATTGTAACCAAAAACATGTTGGTCAAAACTAGAGGATCTATATAAACGAGATTCAATGACACACAGTTCATTTAAAATATAGTAGAACAGAAAAATCAAGTGTTGCCGAGCATACTTTTGACAATGATCATAACATAACAATTAAAGATTTAAAATTAATTCATAATATAACTGATAGGAAGTTATTAGATGTATGTGAATGTATGGAAATTATTAAAAATTAACAATAGTTTAGATAGAGATAAAATGACTAAGCCAACAGTTCGTATAAAATAGCGTTAGGCAGATTTTGGTTTTAATCATATCCTGATGATGCTGCCATGGTTGGTGAAACGCGCGTCTAATGCAAAAATTCTGTATCTGTAAAGTGAGGAAAACTTAATGCATTTTGCCGAAGGTTCCAAACCCTAACATAACATAATTTTTATTTCCGATATAGCATTCATAATCTTCATGAAAAATTCTCCTTAAGATCTGTTAGGCTGTGGACAATAGTTTACCTTTTAACTAATATAGTAGAATATGTTCCGCCTTCTCCAATTTTTTTCTTTCCAAGTGTTCTGTACCCTATCAAATTAAACCTTCTAGAAATGAAAGAGCTAACTTAGTAAACCACTTGTATTTAGCATCTTACCACATGCTCTGAAACCTAAATGTATTGAAATGTCATCATTAATATTTGCGCGCTATTATTTTGGATTTATGTGTATATATACAGACTTTATTTATTCGATATAAGGCGTTTTAGCGAACGTCATATATTATTTTCCCATACTTCTACTCTTCTTTCAGTGTACTCTACTGCATGCTCTTGTCACACCACGGATTGTCATACGGATATGTGTTAGGTCGAACATTAATGTGCCTTCCTAGTAGTTCCGCCTGGAAGATCGTTATATGTTATGTATTTTTACAGACAGGCCCGCACTAACTCATTCCATTTATTTCAGTAAATACTTAAAGTCTGCAGAGAAAACTTTCAAGCGGAAAACAATAGTCAAAATCTTAACATCTTTTCAAGGAATTTTAGACAAGGCAGTCAAAAACACTATGGCCTATTTGAAATCTACTTTAGTAACACATCTGCCTTTAAAATGCATGATTCCTCCTGAAACACACTGAGTCTAAATATAAACAGGCATAAATACTTGCATGCTACTAGTTAAATTTTCACGCTCCTGCTCTTTCAGGTATTGCGGCAAAATATGTTCTGAATATTCATATCTGTCAGCTTAAATTCAATTTGCAAAGGCTGGTTTCAAAAGATCTTAGGCAAAGAGAATTGGATTAAACATTTGCGAAACCAGTATTTATGCATCTATTTTTATACAGTGTACATTTGCATTTATGCATTAATAAATAGTACATAATTCTATTGATGTTACAAAAAACTTCGACTTCTATTTATAATTCCTGAACTTGTTTGTCTTCATTAAGTATTGACAATTCCTTTCAATGGTTTTTTTGATTCATCGTTATTGTCAAGGATAATTTTCGTGATGTTTCTTAAGAGGACTAATTTTAGATTGATTTTCGCTTCTTGCTAAATTTATTTATTGTTTATCTTATTGCTATTCTGGTAAATGGAGGAGCAACCCAACACAATCATGTAAGTTGATTTATTCTACTACGCATGAAACGCTCAGAGCGGCTTTACTATTTGGTAAAAATATTAAATTTGTTCCAATTACAGAGTTCATGAACATGGACCTGGTTGCAGCCTTAGTGGAAGTACCCACCAATAGAGGCAGAAGAAACATCGTGGTGGCCTCAGCATACTTCCCAGGAGACACACATGACCCACCACCAGTTAATGTACAACGACTAATAAGCTGGTGCAACAGGCAGAACAAACAGGTAATTTTGGGCTGCGACGCCAACGCGTACCACACGGAATGGGGCAGCACGAACATCAACCCTCGAGGTGAGTATCTTCTTGAATATTTAATATCTCATAACGTAGACATTATTAATAGAGGGAATAACCCCACCTTTATGAATGCGATTAGAAAAGCGGCCTTAGATCTAACCCTAGCTACTGCTTTCATAACTAACCAAATTATTAACTGGCGGGTATCGGACGAATATTCCATGTCGGACCAAATGCACATACGGTTCGACGTGGAGGCAGAGGTACAACGCGTGGATATAAGGATTACCTTAGGTCAGAAGTTGAAGGAGTACCTCCATCCATAGAAACAATAGAGGAGCTCGATGCGGCCTCACAACATTTAGAGGAGATAATAATCACTTCATATGAAAAAATTTGCCCTATTAACAAAACAAAATCCCACAGGGATGTCCCCTGGTCGAATAGAGAACTGGACCAACTAAAGGCAAAATCAAGAAAGACCTTTAACTCAGCAAAGATGTCGGGCAACTGGGACAACTATCACAGAGCCCTAGCTTAATATAACAAAGAATTGAGGAAATCTAAGAGGAAGACATGGAGAACGTTATGTGAAGGGATCGATGAACTGGCCCCAACAGTGCGCTTCCAAAAAGCCTTGGCAAAAGATCACTCAAATGGAATCGATCTAATCAAAAGACAGACGGACAACAGCTACGCCGAGACACAACAGGAGAGTTTAGAGATCCTTTTAAAGACCCACTTTCCTGGATCTGCTGTCACGAAAGCAAACCAGATAGAGGAATCCCCCTTATGGGACGTTGAACGACCCAACAGACGGGAAACAAGCCTCGCGGGTAAAATCTTTACAGACAATAAGATCAAATGGGCATTGAATAGCTTCAAACCCTATAAATCACCAGGTACGGACTTTCTGACAAAACACGGGGTTTAAAACCCAAGATGATCTATTAGTCATACATTACGGTTGTAAAACCAATAGTCACATACACCTCACTGGTCTGGTGGACCAAAACAGAGGAAAATACTACGCAAGGCAAGCTACAAAAAGTGCAAAGACTTGCCTGTCTGGGTATCACATGGGCAATAAAAACCACCCCCACGATAGCACTGGATACGATGCTGGACCTTCTTCCCCTGCATTTAAGCGTGAGGAGGGAGGCCTTATTAAGCGCGTCCAGAGTAATCCAGACCCAATCAACTAATTCGGTGATTTGACTGGCCATCTGCCAAAGACAAGGGATTTCCAACGCTCCTTTAAGGTGATCATAAAAGATTGCCCAGCAATGAGAGCACTACAGCCCGAACGAGGTACATTGGTCTGGTACACAGATGGATCTAAAATGGAACAAGGGGTCGGTGCCGGGATTTATGGTTCTAAATGCAGGATGTCAAAATCTCTATGTAAAGCCACATCTATATTCCAAGCAGAGATCCATGCCATTGAACTGGGCGCCTCTGAAAGCATTAAAAGGAAACCGAGAGGCGCAACCATAAATATACTATCCGACAGCCAGGCGGCTTTAAAGGCACTAGCGTCGTGCGAATTTGACTCAAAGCTTGCTTGGGAATGCCGGAACGCTCTTAACCAACTGGCTAAGCATAACAGAGTCACTCTGTTGTGGGTGCCAGGGCACGAAGGAGTGGAAGGCAATGAAATTGCCGCCCAACTGGCCACAGAGTCCATTCTACGGACCTGAACCATTCTGTGGCACCACCAGAGGACACCTCGGAGAGGACCTCAATAAGTGGGAAAAAAGGCAGAAAGGGGCCTACTGGAGAAACACTCCAGGACAACGACAGGCGAAAAGATTCATATCGCACTCGCTTGAATACACTAGGAAGCTACTAGAGCTCCATAAGAACGATCTAAGACTGATCACGAGCTTCCTAACAGGTCATGGATCATGGAGATACCATCTCCACAACATGGGAACGACTGAGGATCCACGTTGTAGATTTTGCAACTCAGCAAACGAAACTGCGGAACACATTCTTTGCGAATGTAGAGAACTGACCCGTCAAAGGCTAAAATATCTGGAAGGAGTAGGATGTAATCCCAAGGATATTACACAACTAGCCCCTAGAAATATCCTGAACTTCGCGAAAAATCTAAAGCAGGGTAGTCACAAAAGACCTGTTAGGTCTAAGTGAAGAAGGGCTGAAAAGCCGAGCGACCTCTTTACATACAATACAATACGATACAATATTGCTATTTTGAAGAATCTTTAATTTTAAAATATATGGTCTATTAACCTTTATCTGATTAGTTTATGCTGACTTGTTATTAATTTAAGCATTTCCCGAGGTTAGATTATCTCTTAAAAACGTAGTTTGGGACGTAATGACCTGCATATTACCATTTCTCCATTACATGTCATGCATCCATAAAGACGTTCCTATATCGTCAATCCGACGTAAACGTTTGACTTTGACTAAAACAGCATGTTTTGGTATGCCGTATTAATGATGCCGCGTCTAAAGCAGGCGCCACACGGTGTGTCAAGCTTGGACTCAAAATCAGCAACTGGCATATGGCAAATTGCTTCTGCTATACACACGAGGCGAACGTTGGATCCGACATTGGAAGCCAACATTCGGGTCTACTTGTCGCCATTTTCACATCCAGTTTGTGCAGGTTTCAGTTCTGCCGGCTCAATTTTGATAGTTTCAGTGTGAGTTAAAAATACCGACCTTCTGCCGAACGTCTCCAGTGTCCGACATTGGTCGCGTGAAATTCTATTTTACACGGCCACATGTTGCTACAAAATATCGATGTGGCCAACATTGGAAGACGTTTGACACACCGTGTGGTGCCGACTTTACCAAGTTATCGATCTACTTAATGTTACGGTTATAATGGATGCGTGTTCTAACGAACACCTCAGAACAATTATTATTGTTGTCTACATGTCCGTCGTTATAGTGCATGCAAACTCTGTTTCGTGAAGTTAGCCGAAGATTGTGACTATGAAAATTTGGGTACGAGAATTTTATTAAAATTCCTCCTTATGATGGGCAAAACGGAACATGTGAATAAAATATTTTCTTCAAGACCAATTAACGAAGAATACCGCACGTCATTTCAAGCAATGTTGGAGCAACCAAATAACGTTTTAAACACCTATTTCAGAATGTTACCAAAAATATTTTATTACAGGCTAGAGGAAAGTGTTGCATAGCAACACATTTCTGCCAATGTATGTATATCTGCTAAAGAAAGACTGGCATTAACATTAACGTAAGAGTGTACTTTATTTTTATGGCACAGTTAGATGTCACTTTTAAAACAAAGTTGGCAAAACAAAAAAAAAAAAACCTGAAAAAGATCAATTCATCAGAGTTGATAGTTGATGAAAAAGTAGATAACTTTCGATACTGCTGGTGACAGTTAGAACTGATAATATTGGAGAAATGGCATAATTTTCCATAAGGTGGTGCGGAAAGTCTGCTGGCCGTAGGCTACTTGAAGACGATGAATGCTGTGAGGGTAAGATATTGCTGTATGAATATTGTTGTCCTGAAAAATTACCTTCATCACATCTGTTAAAAAGTTCCCGTAGTTCTTCTTTAGTTTTTAGGTGACATTCTTTAAGCATTTCTGGAAGAATGTGGTCTTCCCCTGGTGCTTTGTTCTTTTTCATCTTATTAAGTGCTTCATCTATTTCTTCTATAGTTCAAGCCGGAAATAATAGTCAGTGACTCATTTTTAGTTTTAAGGCGCGCCACGAGGTGTAAGGGAAAAGAGAATGAAATTCCAGTGGCGGATACATTTGCTTTGTAAATTAATATGTTATAATAACTACATAATGGAATAGTAATAAGTAGACTTAGACAAATATCCACTTAAAAAAATAAAGTTTATGCACATAAATATGCATGATTTTAGTCTAAAATATGCAAAAAAACGTATATTCAAAATTATCTAGTAATTAGTCTAGTAATAAGCAACAAAATTGTGCTATAAACAAATAGTACTATGTGTTCATTAAGGCTAGGAAAAAAAAGAGTCATGGATGATAAGGGGTTTTTCTCATCATAAAAAACCATATTGAAAGTTGCATCAAAAGTTTATATCAAAAATCAATAAAATTTTAATTTTACTACTCGTTACCGGAGGTTTGATCAGAATTTGACTCAGAATCATTACTATCACTACTTTCGGAACCAACATTGATAATAAGAGGTTCAACTATAACTTCGACCGTAGTATCCAAATCCCACATTTTTTGTTTTATGACAGATTCGATACACTTCTGCCAATTATCAGCTGTAACGTTATCAATAACTTCGTTTAACAAACACGCATACACGGTTTTTACCAATGCATGTTCGCCCACAGTTAAATGTCTTTTCACTTTTTTGCACGGGGGGCAAGACTTGTCGAAGCTTCGCCCTGTTCCATTTTACAAATTAATATTTTGAATTAACAATACAAAAATTGACACTGTACAAATTCGACACGAAAATTTAATGCCACCAAGAATAACATCAACATATGGACACAGCTTATTTACCTTATAATCTTGGGCCGACATCCTTTGATGTGGGACAGTCAATAACCAACTTTTTCAAATTTTAGGAGTAGGCTATGACTCAATACTGTTTTAAACGTCTGGGCATCTGAATAATACTTTTGACAGTTCGTTTAATTTAAAATAATAATATGCTTTTTATCGTCTGAAATCCGTTTAAAAACGATTTTAAATGGCAAAATTGTATAAAAATCCGAAAATTCGGCCTTTTTTAGGACGATAGCCGTGGCTTCGGACGAATTTGTCGTGGATTTTGAAGCTAAAATTCGTTTTAAATTCAACCGTCCATTAAAAAAACCATACTTTGCAAATTATAGAAGAGGGCCATGACTGAATATTGTTTAAAAAGTCTGGGCATCTGATTAATACTTTTGACGGTTCGTTTAATTTAAAATATGCTTTTTTATCGTCTATGATCCATTTAAAACCGATTTTAAATAGCAAAATTGTATAAAAATCCTTCACGGATGTCCTGGATTAGCTTGCTCCTCAATGCGACGGCTTATAATGTCGCAAGCGGTTTACGCATTTCCGTCCCATTTGCCGAGATTTACCCTCATACCGCCGCGTAAGATGTTTACACATCAAAAATATGCAGATATTAAAACCGAAAAAATTACCCTTCACTTTTAGATAGGAAAATCTATTAATATATAATTAGCCATAACTTTACTGTAATATTTTTAACCTGTTCTGATTCGTTTTAGCCCGTTTTGGCTATTTCTAGTCACTTTTGGTTAGTCGTTCAAACAACTTTCCGATAGTTCCAACTTATTGATGTGTAAACACCTTACGCGGCGGTATGATGGTAAATCTCGGCAAATGGGACGAAAATGTTTAAACCGATTTTAGCCGCTAGGGCGGTATTATATACAATTTTGCCATTTAAAATCGGTTTTGAATGGATCATAGACGATAAAAAGCATATTTTAAATTAAACCAACCGTCAAAAGTATTAATCAGATGCCCAGACTTTTTAAACAATATTCAGTCATGGCCCTCTTCTATAATTTGCAAAGTATGGTTTTTTTAATGGACGCTTGAATTTAAAATGAATTTTAGCTTCAAAATCCACGACAAATTCGTCCGAAGCCTCGGCTATCGTCCTAAAAAAGTCCTAATTTTCGGATTTTTATACAATTGTGTCATTTAAAATCGTTTTTAAACGGATTTTAGACGATAAAAAAGAACATTATTATTTTAAATTAAACGAACTGTCAAAAGTATTATTCAGATGTCCAGACGTTTAAAACAATATTGAGTCATAGCCCTCTTCTAAAATTTGCAAAATTTGATAATTGGCTTTTCCAAATCAAAGGATGTCGGCCCAAGATGAGTAGCTGATAAAAGAATAAGCTTTATAGATTCTCGTGTCGAATTTATGCAGTGAATTAATCCACAGTAGAGTGCTATAGACGGACTCAATTCTCCCCCCTCAACTTTTTTGCCCCCTCACCCCCTCCCTCCCTGGTGACCTTGAGATAGACCCCGCCCACCTGGCATTGGGTGTATTCGACCTTGAATGACATTGACCTAATTTCACCTTGAATGTCCTTAAGTTTTTGGTTGAAGGTTGCGCATATGACCTTGGGATTGCTCCAAGCGTGTATGATCTTGAAGGTTCTTGGGACTGTTTCGTGGTGTATTTTACCTTGAATAACATTGAGATAATTTGATCTTGAATGCCCTTGAGTTTATGATGTGTAAACATCTTACGCGGCGGTATGAGGGTAAATCTCGGCAAATGGAACGGAAATGTGTAAACCGATTCTAGCCGCTAGGGCGTTATTATATACAATTTTGCCATTTAAAATCGTTTTAAACGGATTTTAGACGATAAAAAAGCATATTTGAAATTAAACGAACCGTCAAAAGTATTATTTTTATTATATTATATTCGCAGTGTATTTGCATCTATAGCATAGCTTATTTTTAATGGACGGTTGAATTTAAATTGAATTTTCGCTTCAAAATCCACGACAAATTCGTCCGAAGCCACGGCTATCGTTCTAAAAAAGGCCGAATTTTCGGATTTTTATACAATTTTCCCATTTAAAATCGTTTTTAAACGGATTTCAGACGATAAAAAGCATATTATTATTTTAAATTAAACGAACTGTCAAAAGTATTATTCAGATGCCCAGCCGTTTAAAACAACATTGAGTCATAGCCCTCTTCTAAAATTTGCAAAACTTGGTTATTGACTTTCCCAAATCAAAGGATGTCGGCCCAAGATTATAATTATAGTGTCGAATTTGTGCAGTGAATTAATCCACTCCGAAGCTGCCAGTCAGTATTATTAAATAATCCTAACTAATATTATAGATGCGAATGTGTGTGTTTGTTTGTTTCTTACGCTTTCACTCATAAACTGTTCCGATCATCATGAAATTTTGTACAGATATTTTCAAGAGTATAGTAAGGAACATAGGACACTTTTAGCTTTTACCCGGGGCTTCGTTCGCGTTGATTTTTTATTATTTTAAACTTTGTTATTAAACCTAATTTTTGTTCTATGAATAAGCTAAAACGTACAGGGTGTTCACCCATAATGTCCCCCCCTTTAACTTTCTTAATTTTTAAGCTACAAAAAAAAATAAAAAACAAAATTGTTGGTTTTTTTATGTAGTTTTTGCACACGTAAAGAAAAAAACAAAAAATTGTATAGTATACAGGGTAGATCAAAAAGAAACATTTTTTTAAATCTAGCCCCCATTTTTTATTCGATTTTTCGATTCTATGTAAAATTCTAAGGATTTTTATTATAACACACTATATGCCTATTCCTAATACTTTAGAAGTTATTGATAGTTGAAGTCGCTATTTTTTAATTATAATAATAATTATTTAATCATTTTTAAAACAGAAGATACAAAAGCACTAGGTCGAATTGAGGAAACTCAATATATATACCTCAATGACTTCAAAAGCTAAACAAAAAGTTATATTCTTAGGTGGCTGCTGCCATAAAAAAAATAAAAGAGCAAACAAAATGGCGACTTCAACTGTCAATAACTCCTAAAGTATTAGGAATTGGCATATAGTGTGTTACATTAAAAATCCTTAGAATTCTACGTAGAATCGAAAAATCGAATAAAAAATGGGGGCTAGATTTAAAAAAAATGCTTCTTTTTGATCTACCCTGTATACTATACATTTTTTTGTTTTTTCCTTTACGTGTGCAAAAACTACATTAAAAACCCTACAATTTTGTTTTTTGTTTTTTTTTTCTAGCTTAAAAATTAACAAAGTTAAAGGGGGGGGACATTATGGGTGAACACTCTGTACAGGCAACGGCAATAGCATGTTGAAAATGCCAGTTCTCGTCCGATCACTGAAGTTAAGCAACGGCGGGCGGGGTTAGTACTTGGATGGGTGACCGCTTGGGAACACAACGTGCTGCTGTAATTTTTTTACAACCGATGTCCTTATAGGATATGTTTACACATCAGTGTCTCGACCACTAGCAGACTCGCTCAATTTTTTTTAGTCATTTGAACCGACTCCGATACGTTATAATAAAATTTAATCTTTTTGGTTAGTTTTCGTTAGTCGCAAAAATTCGGTTCGTGTTGGTTAGTTTTAACTTACTTTAATTTTTGCAACCTATTCCGATATGGTTTAGCCCGTTTTGGTGCTTTTGGTTACTTGTGATTAGTTTTGGTTAGTCATTCAATCGGCTTTCGGTTAACTTTGGTTAGTTTTAAATTATTTTAGTAATTTGAACCGTTTCCGATACATTATGGTTAATTTTAGTTAGTCGGCAAAATTCGGTTAATTCAGGTTCGTTTCACCTTACCTTAATATTTTAAATCTGTTCTGATACGGTTTAGCCCAGTTTGGTGCTTTTGGTTACTTTTGATTAGTCGTTCACTCAACTTTCGGCTAATTTTAGTTAGTTTTAATTTATTTTAGTTATTTGAATCGGTTCCAAAATGTTATAACCAATCTTAGTGTTTTTGGTTATTTATGGTTAGTCACCAAAATAAGGTTAATTTGAATTAGTTTTAACTTACTTCACTATTTTTAATCTATTTCGATAAGTTTCAGCCTGTTTTGGTGCTTTTAGTTACTTTTGGTTAGCTTTGGTTGGTTATTCAATCAATTTTCGGTTTCTTTCAGTAAGTACCAATTTATTTGAGTCATTTGAACCGGTTCCGATATGTTGTAAACAATTTAAACGTTTTTGGTTAATAATTTAGGTCGTCGCAAGAATTCGGTTAATTTGGGTAAGTTACTTAGCCCTTTTTGGTGTTTTTGGTTACTCTTGATTAGTTTTGGTTAAACATCTTTTGGTTAAGTTTAGTTAGTTTTAATTTATTTTAGTCATTTGAACCGGATCCGATACGTCATATCCAATTTTAATATTATTGGTTACCTTTAGTTAGTCGCCAAAATTCGATTAATTGTTAGTTTCAACTTACCTTAATATTTCTGTTCCGATATGTTTTAGCCCCTTTTGATGCCTTTGGTTAATTTTGGTCCGTTTTGGTTAGCCGTTCAATCAACTTTCGGCTAATTTCAGTTAATTTTAATTTATTTTAATCATTTGAACCAGTTTCGTTACACTATAACCAATTTTAGTGTTTTTGGTTAGTCACCAAAATTCGGTTAATTTAAGTTAGTTTTAACTTACTTCAATATTTTAAATCTATTTCGATGCGTTTTAGCCCGTTTTGATGCTTTTGGTTACTATTGGTTAGTCGTTCAGTCAACTCTCGGTAAAGTTCAGTTAGTTTTAATATATCTTAGTCATTTATTTTAGTCATTAGAACCGATTCCGATACGTTATAATCAATTTAAGTTTAAATAAACAAGCTAACACGATCTCTCACGCGTACGACGTTATGCGTGGCAAATGTAGCATGCAGTTTTTCACGATTTGAGGCCCTATTTAGGAAAACAGAAACATTTTCAGTGTTAAAACAAAACGATAACCTAAACCCGCAAGCGCGACTATGCAACAGATCTCTCACAAGGTACATGCTCGTTTACTGTTGCAACGTTGCGACCTCCGCCCGACGGTCGTAAAATATCATTTACGTCCGTCGATCGCGAACCTCTGTTAAAATACAGCTGCTTCAAATGCTCCGCGTAACGCGCGTATACGGGCCGCATTTTTACCGACCTTATACATGTTCAGCGCGTCAATTTGCCGAAGATGGCCGAGCGTGCGGCCTACCGATCGTAAACAAATTTAGAGCGCGATGCTAAACGTTTATAGTATCAGGTATCAGCATCTTTATCTATAAGGGTCACTAGTATCAGTACTATAGTTTGTTTGGCAAAGTGCACGCGTACTACTGGGTTCAAAATGAGTGAAATTAAAACGTTTTTTGCATTTGATACAAGTTGCAAAATAGAAACAAAGGAGTTTAAATCCAGTGAATGTTTTATAGTCGATATTCACACAAAATTCGATTCAAATGACTACTCCAAGCATGTCAAGAAATGGATATCAGATTTTTCTATGGCCACTAAGACCAACTGGATTGTATTTGGATCATTCCCCGATAATAAAAGGCATCTCTTTCGGAAAAATTATAAGTGCCAACACAACTATAAAAATAAAGGTGATAAAAGTTCATATAACCGACCACGGAATTTAAACTGTAAGGCATTTGTTAACGTGCTAGTAAAGAAAATCAACAAAGACACAATAAAAAATGATCCTTTCCTAAAAGAAAATCTTAATGTTTTCATAATGGTAAGTAAGTATCATAATAATATATTAATTTATATCACTGCTAAGTTTGGAAAGGCAAAATAGTGCTAAATAGCCCTTTCCTCTGTAGGTTAAAGTTATAATAAATAATAATATAGATAGCATAAACGCGCAGTGTATTAAATAAGTAATTTAAATAATTTTTATATTCAACTTTATTTTTTCATGTTTTTTTACCATTCTATGAAATAACGTAATTTGAGTTGTTGTTTAATTTTTGTGATAATATTGATAACTTAATGCCTTGTTTTTAGATACATTTTGAGCACAGTCATGTGATTGATGTTGCCGAAGCATATGTTTTTTTACGGATTTCGGAAGGTACCCATTGCGCGAGCAGTCGTATATAGAATATTTCAATATGGGCATGACACCAGCAGCTGTTCACAGTTTCCATGAACTTAAAATATTGGGTGATAATGAAGATTTTTCTCGTGCTAGAATGTTAGCAAATGCTCAAGTTAATCCAAGAAAAAGGCAGATATACTCTCTATTCAATAACTGGAGGTAGGTAAAATTCAGAAATTAGTCTAAGAACTGCCGTCTTTTTAGGGTCGGTTAAGTTACCCCCCTCCTCCATATTTGCAAATAAATAAAAATATACAATTTTTTGCAATCATTTTGCACCATCCAACAAGAAATCTGCACTACAGAGTGGTCCAGCGACAAATATTCACTGCAAAAAACCCGGATAATGCTCCACTAAAGAAATAAAATACAGAACGCTCAGGCCCGTCTATTTTTGTTTTGAGGGGGATACATTTTGCAAATATCATTGCGGTACATTTTATTTAAATTCAGAAAGCAATTAACATGCTAAATAATTTTACAAGACTCTTAAAATATGTACAAAAGTAACGTATCTCAAATTAAACATGTTTTTTTTTTAAGAAAATAGTAACAACTAACTTTTTATATTTTGTTTTAGGACTAATAATTTTGGCAGTCGAGATCCTGTCAATGCACTCAAAATTTTAAAAGACAGGAAGGAAACATTTTCGAAAATAGGAGTTGAGTTATTAGTAGATGTAAAAAATTTAAACGTTGCTATTATCACACCCATCATAAGAAGGGCCCATTCCATGGAATTTTCAGAAGAGATTGTATTTGTAGATTCGAGCGGGTCGTGTGATCAAGCCAATACAGTGGTAACATTTCTGTTTGGCTCGTCAAAAATAGGAGGGATTCCGTTGGGTTGTGTTATGCATAGTAACCAAACAGAAGAAGATTAGGACTAACGCTCTGCAAATGTAAAAACGCTACTTGGTCCTGAAGGATTTAACAGAAAAAGATATCCAAACATTTTTATGACCGATGACAGCGTAGCAGAAAGAAATGCATTACGCAAAATATTTCCAGAGAGTAAATTACTTCTCTGCATATTACATGTTACTCAAGCAGTATGGAGGTGGCTATGGAGCAGCTGTCATAAAATAGAAAAAAACGATCGGCAACATCTCATGAAATTATTTCAAAAAGTTGTGTATTCTTCCACAGACATTGAATGTGATTTAGCCATGAATACTCTATTAAATGATAGCATTACAAAAAAATATAACAATTTTTTAACTTACGTAGAGCAGCTATGGAAAAGAAAAAAAGAATGGTGTTTATGTAGTAGGGCTTCTTTAACTACCAGGGGGCATAATACCAATAACACTGTCGAAGCATCGATCAGAATATTCAAAGATATAGTATTAGAAAGATGTAAAGCTTTTAATATATGCGCTTTAGTAGATTTTGTTTCCACTATTTTGGAGAGCCACCACATAAGAAGATTACTCAATTTCGCTAATGGAAGAGAAACTAAAAATGATATTGCATATGGAAATTTGTTACAAAAGCAAGTGCTCTGATGGCAGTTCAAATTGGAGAAAATGATTTTGAAGTGTGATCTTCTGAAGGGGCAGAGAAAGCTAAGTATAAAGTGCTATCAGATTTGCTAATGTGCGAATGCCTTGCAGGACAAGGAGGAAAATTCTGCAAGCACTTATGTGCCGTCCAAGAGATATATAAAAATATTTCCACCTGCCCTCAACTAAGCACATGTGATAAAATTTTTTGGGCTAAAATGGCATTGGGCGACACTGCTGAAAATAATGTTAATTTTTTCTTTCCTTTGCAAAAATCAGTTTGTGCATACGATGCTAATCCAGCTTCCTCTGGAAATAGAAATACTCAGAACGACGAATCCACCCATGACTATCATCTTTCAGACCAACTAGAAGAAGGTTTTAATCAAGACACAGCATACAAACAGGAAGTAAATCGGTTTGAAACAAACTTGAATCTGTTAATTCAGTTAACTAAAGAAAATGATTATTCTTTGCTACCCCTTTTGAAGAAAGTCAACACTAAATTGGAAGGTGTAAAGACCACTACACAATTGGAGTCTTTTTTGTCAAATATCGTATCAAAAGTGGAGTCAAGGAAAACAATTCCAGTTCAGCCAACGTCCATTTCCCGAAGGTGACGACCATCACTTTCAAAAGGTGCTAAAAGTATCAAGCCGGTCGCCCTTCAAATTTGAAATTAATTCGCAATGAAAGAATTGCGAAAAGATCAAAGAGAAAACACCAACTGAGTGCGAATATAGCAACTAATGTATCAAACGCAAAAGGTCATTAATATGTTCTATTTTCTATTGTGTTGTTATATAAATTATAAGTATATTAATTTCGTGTTTGCTAATAAATCGTTATTTTTAAAATTATCAACCCTTTACATAAAAAATGTACTTACTTTTTAATATATTATCTTTCTTATATAATATATTTATTGTTTTTTATTATTATTTCTTAAGAAGCTGAATATAAAAAGAGTATTTTTTAAGTGCAAAAATGGTACTTTTCTGCGTGCGAGAAAAATCAAGTAAAATAAAGTTTAAGATAATTTTGGCATTCAGTACAAATGTAATATTTTCCCTCAATGAAAACTATAAATATTTTCTGCAAAAAATGTGTACGGAAACATGGCCAATGGCGCGAGCTATTTGATTACAAACCCTACACATATTCAGCGCAAACTGCTGAAATCAGCTAGGATCGGTAAAAACAAGCATCGCATATCTTCGGTAAATTGACGCGCTGAACGTGTATAGGGTCGGTAAAAATGCATACGGGCCACAATGAATTTGGCAGCGGTGCACGTTTTGTGTCGGAACGCTGTGTCCGCATTTAGAACAAGCGGTATTTTGCGAGCATTTCATACCAGATTTATTGTTAAATATTAAATATTACTTTAAGCCGCTCACATTGGTCTGTTTTCGAACTAGTGACTGACGTCACTGACTATTATTTCCGTCTTATACTATAGAGTTATGTCAATTATATCTTCGAAGTTTATATTTATGATGGCTTTCTTGATGTTTCGGTTTTCCAGCATGATTGTTTCGTTGGGGATTCTGCCTCCATAGAGATCTGCATAGAATTGTTTAGTGACTTGTAGTATTTCTTTTCTGTCGGTGACGATGTTATTTTCTTTGTTTAGCAGCTGTATGATTTCTTTTTTTTGGGACGTTGTTTCTCTGAAAGACTTTGATATCTTTATTTTTCTCGATTAATTGTTGTACCTGTTTTGTTTGGTAGTTGTTAATATCTTGTTTTGCCATTTTCCTGTTTATTTGTTTCGACGTATTGTATCGTGTTTCTTTTCCCTGTTTTAATTAGTTCTTTTCTTTTCTCCAATAATTATTGTTTTGTCTCTATTGATAATTTGTTTTGTTTCTTAGGCATGGGTCCCGTCGTTTTGTGAGCCGCTTTTAAGATGGTTTCTGTGATTTTGTTGTTTGTTACGTCTATTTTATCATTTTTCTGGTCGTATCTCTCCAATTTTCTCCTCAGTTCTGCTTTATATTCGTGATTGCTATCTTTGAGCTTATTAATGTTTTTGCTTGTTTTCTGCTTTAGTCTTCTATGTCTCTCGAATTTCAAATTAAATTTAACTTTACATCTAGCCATTCTGTGGTACTTCCTGTTGAGAATTGGTTTACCACATCTACGTCTTGTACTATGTTTTTATGCTGTGTGAGTATGTAATCGATTTCGTTCTTAGTTCGACCATTTGGGCTTACCCATGTCCATTTTCGGCTTGCTTTCTTTTGGTAAAATGTGTTGGCTGCATAAATTGTTTCATTTCTAAGAAGTTTACTAGTGTCTATCCTCTGTCATTTCGCAATCCAAGTCCGTACTCTCCTACGTAGGTTTCTGAGTTATCCTGTCTTTTGCCAAGTCGCGCATTGAAATCTCCTCTCATTATTGTATATGTTGTTTTGTCTTGAGAAATGCTTTGAGAGACTTTTTCATAGAAGTGTTCAACTTCTTATTCTCGTGGTCAGATGTTGGGGCGTATGCCTGGATGAACTTTATACTTGTATTTCTATCGAGTTGTAGTGTTATATAGATTATCCTTTCGGATACTGCTTTCATGGTCCTTATGATGTGTATCATTTTCCTGTGTATCAGTATTTTGACGCCTCCTAGGGTCTTCTCTTTAATTCATTTGTGGAAAATTAAATGTCCGGATTTCAAAGTTACACAGTCTTCTCCCCTGTGCCTTATTTCTGATATTCCCAGAATGTTCCATTTGATTTTCTTCATTTCGTATTCCAATTCCTAAGGTCATTGCGTTGTACGTCGCTATATATTTGGCAGCCTGTTCCTACCTAGGTATTCTTAGCAACCCTTGCACAGGCCCGGTTCCGATCGCTGCCTTGACCGGGGTTACTCGTGCTGCTGGGGACTAGGGGCCTTATCTTCTTTTCACTGTTCTATCATGAGAGGTGTTTGGCCATGAAACACCACGCTGGCCGGACGTCTTGGTGAGTGGCATTATGGGATGGGGGAGAGAACTTAGAACGTTGACTATGATATTGTGTGGTAGAGAAGTGGGATGGGTTATGACTTTCCCTGGTTTTGGGGTATTGAGAAAAGTCAAGAGCTCGCGTGAGCAGGGGTCGCCATGGTCCCTGAAGTAGATCTGTTCTCTACTGGGGTTGTAAAGAAGTACCTACCCGCTACCCCCTTAAAACCTTACTATGATTGCTAAATTAAGATTTTCCCTGTTAGTTTTAGTTCCAGAAAACTAAATGTGGCATCTTTTGTTTTTGTAAACGTATTCTTTTCATCTAATTGGTATTCTTGATATTTTTAAATTCACTGCTTGAGAAACACATATTTTTAAAATTGTGCAGTATCGAATTTGATTTTCTTTTGCAATTACAATGGTGTAAGCATGGTCTCCTTGTACTAACTTTTATCAAAATCATCATGTTATGAATGTTATGATGATAATAAAAAATTTCATTATATTATATGATTCTAACTTTATGGTATTTAGACATTCTGTATGAAGGAAGAGGGGGGATAGTTTTAAAGTTATCTCATTATTTCATAGGTTATAATAATTTAGGGTCGATCCAGGTATAGCAATTAATTAATAATATGAAAAAAGAAATTATCCAGATTCGCCGAGGTAATTAATGAAAAGGTCAGTGTTTCAGTTTTTCCCCGATTCAGTGTGAGGCAGTTGGCTGTGAACCAATCGGATACCCTCGCTCGCGTCCCCTCTAACCTCATCTTAACCCCATCAATATCCGACCCAGCCTGTAATACAGTTGTATCGTCAGCAAACAAAACAAAGTCCGCACCAGGGTCGCTGAGAACTAGATCGTTCATATATATGATGAACAATAAAGGTCCCAGGACAGACCCCTGAGGCAGCCCAAACTGGATCGGCAGAACGCCCGAAGCAGAGCCACCAAAGTCAACAAACTGGCATCTGTCGGTCAAGTATGACTCAATTAGACCAGCACTGTTGGATGAGAAGTTGTAGTATTTCAGTTTTGATACCAGTATGTCAGAGGAAACGCAGTCGAAGGCCTTAGTCAAGTCGCAAAAAAGCGCCGAGACATGGTCCCCAGAATTAAAAGCACTGGTTACAGTAGTAAGTAACTGGTTTATGGCCATCACGGTGGATACTCCATTTCTAAAACCAAACTGACTCTTATTCAATAAGTTATTGTTGATAAAATGATCAGATATTCTTGTTTTCAATGCTTTTTCGAATATTTTACTATAAATAGGCACTAAGGAGATTGGTCTATAATTTGATACGTCATCATGGGATCCTTTCTTAAATATAGGTACCACACGAGATATCTTAAAAGCGGAGGGAAAAATTCCACAGTCCAAACATTGGTTAAGTAATTTAGTTAATGGTATGATAATTAAATTTGCGATACTAATAATTATTTTTCTATTTATTCCATAATAATCCCTACTATGGGATTTTTTTAGAGAGTAAATTATATCTCTAACTTCATTATAAGTGATGTTGGTCAAGTTTAGCTCTGGGACTTCTCCCAAAACTATATTTTCTAAATAAAAACTTGAAGAGTAGCTAATATATATTTGCTATCCCAACTTAAACTCATCGTATATTGAGTTAGGCGACATGGTTTCAGACTCATTATAAATCATAATTATTTGTCCTTTAGTTGTGGTACTTGTCACTCGTCGACACTTGAGCTGCGTACCTACCTAGTCGACTGTAAGTTGTCTCAACACATGTGATCTATATTTATTAAAAGTGCTTTTTTTTTACTTGCTTGTGCAGAATATTACGCAAATATTTTAATTAATAATTTAATGAATAGTGTCTTTCATTTTCCAATAATAAACTTTTTACTAACTATAAATTCAATATTATTATGTGGTAATGGGGCTCATATATTATTTATTCCTCCTTCTACTTTATATATTTATGGTTGAAATATAAGGATCAATGATAAGAATATATTTTTGTTGTAAAATATTGCTAAAATAAAATGCTCACGCTATAAAATTTCAATACGTATAAAAACTCCTGATATTGATTGTAGATACTCTTACTTGCACAAACATCGTCCCTAACAGGATTTGAAATAAAAACTCCGAAAAGGAAAATATAATCTCCCATTTATAACGAGATACAATTCTATGAATATAAATCACGGAAGTACATAAGAGATTTTGGGGAAAAATTCGTAAATATCGACTGAATGGAGGGAAACATTTTAATTTAAAAAGTTAGAGTTATTTACCTTTGTAGATATTTGATTTTGAGAATATTAAATTTTATATTATTAAACTTTTAAGTGCTGGGGGAAGCCGTAATTGGCTTTTTAAAATTTTCGGATGTTAAGTTTGGATAAAGGGATATTATATATCATTAATTTAAAATATAATTTGGAAATCAAATAAGATTTAAGGTAAATGAGTTCTGCATCCATACAGATTGAATTTGATTACATTTTGTACACACTTGGTGCATGATGAAAGATTGCTTAGCTTTCAGTTGAGGAAAAACCGATATTAATTCTTTATCAAGTTCATTATTAATTAAATGTTTTTGGTAAGATTAGTGTTGAAACTTTTTGAACATAGTTTAATCTTGTTACAACATGAGAGGACGCAAGCCTTAATAATGTCGAAAATAGATGAATTTAGTGTATTCTAGAAAACAAGGGATTTATATAGATTTTTCCAAGCAATTTAAGGAGGACATATTTTACCAGGTGTAATTTTTTTCAAAGATTCGATAGTAATCTATAAGACCTCGTGATAATTCTATTCGCTATATGTACGATCCGTTAAGTAACATCTGGTATCAGTAATGGGCCAACCCAGTAGCATTTTCAAATATTATCCAAGAAAAAGTAGCCTACCCCAATAGAAAAATCGTTCTTATGCAGAGCATATTTTAAATTCGCGCTGCTCAATAATTTGGAAGACCGCGGTGCCGGAGTAGGTATATTATTTTGGGTCAATATTGAATAAGGATTATAGATTCATGATGCTGATGAATATTAAACGTTATTTGATGTTTCTACTGTTGAAGTACTACTTAAATGTTAAATTATGGTTTGCGAAGTTACTATTAAAGGGGTATTTAAATATGTTTATGTATATTTTATTATTGATATTTGCGATAACAGAAATTAGATACAAAAAAACATTGATTGATACGTCTAAGAGCTAAAGAGCAAGCAAAGATTTAGTTTTTTTTTTGGAAAATGTAAATAATATATTTCCGTGAAAATTTATTTGGGTTATTCTTAATCATAAAACCGTTGTTTGAGTAAATTGTTGTTTGGATTTAGAATGTCCATTCGTTTCACCGATATGCCTATTAATAAAATGACAGGTAATGTGCGCCAGTTTTTGTTTGCCGGTCAGTACATGCAATTGTATGCGTCGACAAAGTTTACTAAATTATTCGGTAAACTTTGGCGTCGACTTTGATTTCCTTATTAACCCTAGGAGGACCAAGGGGGGGGGGGGGGTTTAAAAGTGTCCACAAGTTAACCTTTGGCCTTGTATTTGGTTTATTTTTGTTCTCTAAAAATCTGAAAAACTAGACATCCTAGTTATGTATCCCTTTACTAGTCCTCATAATTTATTTTGTGATATTTCCTTTTAACTCTGTGCCATTTTAGTCAAGAAAGTAATTATGGACATGAAGTATCCCCCCCCCCTTGGTCTAACCAGCAACCAATAGAACCTAATGTAAAATTAGCGTATAGATGTTGCAACATTGTACAAGTTTGTCGTCTGCGGGCTAAAAATAGCATTATCAGTAGGTTTATTGTTTTGTGGTGTTCAGGTGCAATCAGACGGGCAGCATTCTCGTACAAAACGTTTATTTTATGAATGAAGATGCGAAGGATCTGATGGATGAACTGAAGACGAAGAATCTGAACAAATACACCCCTATGTAAACGAAATATTTTTTTTTCATGGATTTCTTAATGTTGGATTACATTTTTATTTGATTTATAAATATATGTAGTTTTGATAAAATAGTACAATGAATAGTTTCGGCGGTAGGATCCTTGTGAAACATCGTTGAATAGTAATACTAGAAATAATTAGTACACTGCTTTTAGATGTTACAAAATAATTTAATGCGATATTTTTCTCTACATATGTTTTGACTTGATGAGGCCTTTATTAAGAGTAGTTGTATACTAAAATCTAAAATTGTTATACCCTACTAAACCGCCTGACGGTATTTGGTTTTTATTGCACTGTCAATTATGCAGGTGTTTAAAGAACAGGTCGGTTGGTTGTTCGTATTTAAAACGTCTGTTTTTTGTGACTTTTGGATTTCTAGGTACTCCAAAAGGTTCAGCCTTTTGCTTTTTGTTTCCGTGTGTAAAAGTTTGACATTATTCGTATCTATAAAATGGTTGTTTTCTATACAATGTTTTGTAATGCCACAGTTTTTAATATTATGTAAAATCGATTTTTTGTGTTCTTTAATCCTAATATTTAATTTCGACCAGTTTGTCCTACGTATACAGCTTCACAGTTCACGCAATTTGTTTTGTAAACACCAGATTTAGATTGTTTGTCAATTTTATATTTATGGTTTACTAGTCTTCTACCTAGATTATTCTTATTAACCTGAATTGTTTTACAGCCAAATTTATTTAATTTTTTTGAAACTTTATCTGTAATTTTCGGAATATAATTGATAAATTTAAACGGCTCCTTTTCTAATTCTAATGTAGGGTTATAAATTTGTTTAGTTAAAATGTTTTTCTGTTTTTTCTTTATTAATTTGTCAATCAAAGTGATCTTATAACCGTTATTAATTGCAATCTGTTTGATAATGGATACTTCTTCTTGGAAACTCGCCGACTCTAGGGGAAAGCTGAAGAGTCTATGGATGAGACTATGAAAAGCGGAAAGTTTTACTTGCCAAGATTGGTTAGAGTCTTTATGAATTATTGCATCTGTTGTTTTTGATTTCCTATATATTGTGAACTAATTAAAATTATTAATTAAATATCACCCTGTCGTAAGTTTGAACTTGAACTTGAAAAATGTTATATAAACATTCACTGTTAATTATAAACAACTTGAGCGGTCGACGGGAGCGACTTTAATCCTTAATGATGCAGCCATCAGCATTTTGTAACATATAAATACCCAGGCAAACGCCAAGTTAATCAGACTTTCGGGTCTCTCAAACCGCTCAATTTAGTTGCTGGGCAGTACACAGGTACGTCCACTTCTAGTTGTTCTATCCCACAACCCCCATAACTGAGAACACTTATAAACAGGTATAAGGTTGTCAGGTCCTTACCTAACCTGGGTGAACGTATGCATAGGTATACGGCATTCGGGGGCTACTAAAAAGTATAGAGAGAGTCGAATTTATGAAGTATTAGAACTTCTAGTGAAGGGATAGTTTTTGGGGATTTTTAAAAAGTAGTGAAAGTGCCTTAGCAATTTGTCATAACCTTAAAAGACTTACCTTATAAATATCAGAACAAATACCTAAATAAAAGACAACTCCGCTCACATAAACTTCATTAATAAAATAGTGAGGTCGTCGCTTGCTAGACAAACTTTGAACTAAACCTCCCTCGAGAAGACACGCATTTCATATTAATTGGGTATAGTGTAAACTCTTAATTCATCTATAATATTAAACACGCCTTTATTAGTATACAGTCTAACCGTTGTTAAGTTTGTTTGTAAATAAACTTGTTACTGTTTTTATCGATGTGCCTCCTTTATTATCTCTTCTCAACTTGACGTAGTGCGTTCCTAAATCTGAGTTATTCTCCTACACGCTAAGTAAGGCGTGACGTCACAGATAAAAAATACAAATCGTGACAATA
>MU182148.1:237900-307943 GCA_016904865.1 Pissodes strobi
TTTTTTTTTATCTAAAAGTTAATAAAAACTTAACAATTTGTTCGACATAAATATAAACCTTGAGTATGTTTATTATCCTAAACTAATTGCCTGCAGTACCTACCTGAAACAAATTGGAAATCATAAGAGTCATCTAATTTATATTATAATTAATTTATCTAATTGTGTTTCGGTGTATTGTTTCCTTTTTTCATTCATATTTCAAAGAGATTTCTTATTTTCATTTCTTAAGGCACATCATATGATTTTGACAGTTAGGTTAAACAGGTTCAAGAATTGACGGTCTCAAGTAACGGTTCCTATTAAGGCGTATTTACTTGCTGCTTGGCGAATATGGTTTAGATCAGAAGTTCGATTGACCGAACTGTGACGATAGATGGTTCTTCATGTGCTTAGAATCGCTATTTCAACTTAGTTGTTGGCAACTATGTTCCGGAGGACGGTGCTGACATTCGCTCCGTGAGAAAACAGGGTTTTCCTTTTTACTCCGTGCCGTCTGGGCGACCGCATTCTTTGTGGAGCCTTTTCGAGGTGCCTCATCCTCATGGACTGGATATAATAATTAGGGTCATCATATTATGATATTTTTGTTACGTTTAGGTAATTTGACTCTAACTAGGGCCATGGAGGCTACCTATATAAGTTTCTGTTGAGTTATTGGAACCCTACCTCCACGTGAAGAATTTATGTTGCTGTTGCTCTTATATGGCCGAACTTTATAATTGACTGTTACTGGTTTTGAAGAAATGTCTCTCGACTGGACACTATGCCGTGTTCCACTGGCCTTTACCAGAAAGGAAAGGGGCCGTAGAACCCTATGGATGGTTCTCTAGGTAAGATGAAAAACTAGTTAGGTTATGAGTAATCATTTCAATGTTGGATATTTATTTTTTTGCTAAGACAAACAATTGTTTTTAGGGTCCTCTCCACGGGTACCACTACCACACCTATATCGCCTTTCCTCAATTGCGATATCTATTTTTGCGTGTTTTGGGTTGTTTGAACCACCACTTGCGTGTTTTGGGTTTAAGCGACCACTTGTGTGTAATGCCCTTGCTGCTTATCATCGGCTGGATGTGGTGTACCAATGTTTGGATAACTCTGGTTATGATTTGAAGTGGTTTGGAGATGCATGGACCGTATATATACTAATACTGATATTTATTTGGAGAATATGTTAAGATTAAGAACACCTACTTCATGATTTGTAAGTAATATCATTTACCTATTTGTAAAGCTGTCTTTGGCAAATTTAGATTTTCTATAGATTAAGTGATTATACACATGTCATATTTTATATCCTTACGGGAGAATAGAAATCATGAATTTTAAACCCTGTGCGCTATTTACCATCATTCTAGTCACCTATTAATCGGTACGCAGGATATTTGCCCGACAGTTTGTATCTCACGATTGTCAATAATAGTCAATATTATGTAAGCTTCTTTTCTATTGTTTTATTGTCTATACATGTGATTGTAATTGTACTGTATAATTGTTTTTTTTTACATCAAGGGAACTCATCATTAGTAGGGAAAGAATAAAGTATTTATTTTAGGGATATATTATGCCTTTTTGAAAAGCATCTCCAGAAATTACTTTTCAGGATTTAATATCATTGTGGAAATTTCCTAATTGAGTCACAGTTAACTAGGTGGCGCCTAATATCTTTCTTAAGTGTACCGAGGATCCACGAACCTAGCTTTCCACTGTATTACTGGCTGCCGTTCGCATCTATAGGTAAATTTGCTAAAAGGGTTTAGGAAATGTTGCCATAAACTCCATTACAAATTGATATTAGAATATAAGATGTAATAAGTTTCTAATTTTCAAAAGTAATGTGAACGCGTGTAACGATATGAAGCAAGTTAAGTTATTAAAAATAAATGAGTGGTAATTTAATTCTAAAATCATGTATGAATACGATTAACTATCATATGAGTTAGCAGCACATTTATGAACTCCAATGTCGCTCGCAGATGCAATGTACTTCGCGCAAGAAGAGGAGAACTCATATTTTAAAAATCGCGCATATTTCAATACAAAACCACAATAATGCTTTCCAATATACAAAAATGTCGAAGTGCTAACCGTTTGAATTAAGCTGCCAATGCTCCAATAAGTAATTATGTGCCATAATTTACCCATTAAAAATTCATCATTTACAATAGAATGCAAATAATTGCAGTTAGGTACGTTACCGCAGAAGCTGAAATTCTATTTCTCTATGTATTAAACTGTTTTATTCCAGTGTACTGTTTGTAAACTCCGGAAATACAATACTTCTAAAAATATACTTATCGTATCCCAGTCAATAGTTTTTTCTCAAATTTCCAATATCGTAAATAGCAACTGGACAAAATAAGGTTACCGCCATTAGCAATTCATCCAAAACCTCTCCATTTTACACCCACTTCCCAATTTGCAAAAAGCCAATGGCACCACGTTATTATTTATGACTAAGTATCCTAAAATTTATGACCACCCCACTATGCTCATTGATAATTCTCATTAATTGCCGCGCATTTAAATGAATTTAAGATACAAATAAGCGTCCGAATGAAAGAAAACTAATAAAATTTGCATACTGCGATTTGCCTACACACTGAGGTGCATCTTTTATGTATGGCAGTGATTCGACTATGAAAAGTCTTAGCAGCTGAATGTGTTATTGGATAATATATATAGCCTTGTAATTTAAATTTTTTGCATCAAATATTTAACATTAGAATTTCCATTGAATTTTTCCAATATCTCGAGATTATAGCATCTGCCAGAGTAGCTATATATGAC
Organism: Pissodes strobi; assembly: GCA_016904865.1. Classification (NCBI taxonomy): domain Eukaryota; kingdom Metazoa; phylum Arthropoda; class Insecta; order Coleoptera; family Curculionidae; genus Pissodes; species Pissodes strobi. The sequence goes on from MU182148.1 coordinate 240,694, forward strand.
ATCCACTGCCCTATGCATAAAATTTCCAAATAAATTTAGTCGACATACCAAGCATACTGATGTTCAAATTATAAGTCTTGACAAAAAAAATATTTTTACGTAAAAGTAATCTTAAAAAGTTGGAGGTAAATTTATTTTGTTTATAAAAATAGTTGTCAGTTTTATCGGCATCCAATATATTTTCCAACCATGTAAAATGATTAATTAACTCTATTAACTTTCAATCGTTACAGTTTCGATACTCTAAGTTATCGGGAGTAGTGATTCTTCAAGGATCGATAACTTTATGCTTCAAAGGGTTTTTTGTTTCAATTGGGACCATAATAAGTGCTCAAGGAGAATCATGTTACTTGGATTTGAAGAAGCTAGAACTAAACGTGGTTTTTATATTTTCTTACCAATTCTTCTAGTGTCGGCATAACACACTGCGTGATCCAGTAATCCGACTATTTTTCCTCTATAACATAACCGAGAGGGCTAAAATTTTGTTGTTAATGTAATCTAGTGCATCATGCTTATTACTGAAATGTGCCAATGGCTAATTTGTAAATGATTTCATATGGATTTTAATAGAGAACCTTTAATAGTGTATTTGAGAATAAGGTATAATTCGGATGTGTCTACCAAATGAATTAGAAATTCAAGGCAGGTTTCGCGTAGTATGGCAGTTAATATGCTCCTCTTTGTGAAAAATTTTAAGATTCTCATTTTTGAGAATTAATTTTATACTTTAAATATTATCAGAAATTCCGTTACAAACACAGGGCAATGTGATCGCGTTGAAGTTGATAGAGAATTGAAATCCTTTAAGCACAAACTTCATTTTTATCTGTTTACGTGAAAACAGACCAACATTAAGAGCTAATATAGAACATTGCCTTTCTGAAAAACATTTTAATTCTCGACCATTTATTTGACCAACATATTGGTTCAAGTTTCGAACGTGTGTTATACATATTATTATTGTGCATGTGCATGATATCGTGTAATTTAATAGAAAGTAATGAAGATGATTTATTAAACTTCGACGATTCTGATTTAAACTGAGACTTATTGACATTAGATCAGAAAATGGTTAACAAATGGGAAGGCCATGTTACGCTGTTTTCTTGATCTCCTACATTTACTATAATTATTATTCACTTCAGATTGGTACCTAACGATTAACATGTGACCAAATCTGAAGAATTTGAAACAAAAAGGGGCTTAGGCTAGAACGAGCTGTCTTTCGGTGAGTGCAAATGAGAATCCAGCTCAATATGCCGGTTAGTGGGAACGTAAGAGCGCTATAAACCTGCAGATTAAACAAGGTAGAAAGTCCCCAAATTCGTCCTCGCGTTTTGTCTTTAACCCCACAAATAAAATGAAGGTATCTATAAATCTAGAAACAATTCGGTCGAAATTAAAGTACTAGTACGAGAAGATTGGGTAAAAGAAAGGTTGGTTTAGTCAGGTTGCTGCCATCACTGAGGATATGAACGCCTTCGTGGAAGGGGGTGAGGAAAACAATGTCCAGTTTAACGCAGTAAAGACTCAAGCAGCTGTCTTCTCAAAGAAGCAAACACCACAGGATCTGACTTATCATCGACAAAACAAATACTGACTCTGGCCTCATTCATAAGCATGCTGAGCATCAACGTAGAAAACAACATGTCTTGGCGTAATCACATTACCAAAATCGCCTAGGCAGCAGCACAATAGCTAGGAGTACTCTATAGAGAAAAAAAGTTGTATACACCTCATCACTTTTATAGCAGTGGTAAAAGGAGATCCTACGGTACTCGACGAGCGGCGCATGTGCGAAGATGTTGATTGACATGGTTCGTGCATAGCTGTAGGTTGTAATTAGGAGAAAACAGATGTCCTGGGAGTGAGTTTGAAAGTGATGCCGTGCGCCAGACCAAGGAGTCCTTGTCTGACGTTCTAGGTGTTTCCAGTTGTACAACGAAAGGGCGCGCTCTTGCCGTCTGTCGCGACTGTCTGACAGGCGTTGCTGGGAGCAAGATTGTGCGAGCTAAATTCTGGGAACATCTGCTCTGAAAAGAACTGTAAAAGAGGGAGATCTCGGCCACATGTCTGCGGTGTTCAAGATTATCCAGCTCCCGGGCCAACTCATGCTATGTAGCAGAAATATTAACTCACTTTGAAGACAGTACCTATCTTGAAAACCTAATAGTCTAAGAATTCCTGAATGCATTTATCCAAAATATATGCACATTATAGGGTACAAGTCGAATTAAAAAGATACTGCATGTAAATTTCAGATTTAGTGACTAACATTTTCTCAGGGCGAGGATTTTCTGTTTAAAGATTCACTTGTAATATAAAATATTTTACTGTTAAATGTAAATGGGCAATAATAGTATACGAAAGGAACTAGCAAGTTTAAGTATGGGCTTTATGTTCAAGTATTATCAGATCGAATTCCAAATCATGTAGGGCAAAAACAGGACAGATAACACAACAATTTCAGTGGTAGCAAGAAAAATTAAATTCAGAAATAAATTGAGAAATATATTAATTTTCTGAATAGACGCAATGTAGAACTAACAAACTAAAATAAATTTGTCAAAACTTAAAACTTTAAACGCTATATTTTGTAATTTCGCATATGGGTTTGATGACGCAGACCGAGTTGGTAGATTATCTTTTCATGAAGAACGTTATAAAATAAAAACAGTCAACTCCCATATAATTTTAAACAGCAACTAAACCTTAGAAACATTAAACAAACAGCTTAGCTGCTTATCTTAATTATTGTGAAATTAGCTATTTCTTTCCACATAACGCAATGCATGTGGAACCGTGGAACAATCTGCGTCCACTCTGAATTGGAATTGGTAACCTCATGGCGCTCTATTAAACCATCACATTTATTTAATAGAAACTTTCCAAATCACTCGAGGCACTAACTGAAAAATTGTCATCATTTTCTTATGACGAATATTGTTCTGAAACTAATCGTCATTTAACAGCTTTAAACGCAGTTGCTTCTCGTTCGTTATTGCTTACTTTGCTACATTTCCTTTTGTTTTTCATTCTAACATTGAAAATGTTTCTTTTATACTAGTATAGGGCCTCAAATCGTGAAAAAGTGCATGCTACATTTGCCACATGACGTCATACGCGTGAGAGATCATGTTAGCCGAATTTTGACATGCGAATTTTGACGACGAGCCAAAACTAACGAAAAACGTTAAATTTAATTATAACGTATCGGAACAGATAAGACAGAAAATAAATTGGAACTAACTGAATGTAACCGAAAGTTGATTGAATGATTAACCAAAAGTAACCAAAAGAATCGGAACAGATTGAAAATATTAAAGTAAGTTAAAACTACCCCAAATTAACCGAATTTTGGCGACTAACCAAAACTAACAAAAAACATTAGAATTGCTTGTAACGTATCGAAACCGGCTTAAAATTAAAACTAACTGAAATTAACCGAAAGTTGAATGCACAACTAAACAAAAGTAACCAAAACCACCAAAAGGGGCTAAAACGTACCTGAACAGATTAAAAGTATGAAAGTAAGTTGGAACTAACCCAAATTAACCGAATTTTGACAACCAAAATTAACCAAAAACATTTACATCGGTTATAGCGTATCCGAACCGGTTCATATGACTAAAATAAACTGGAACTAAAAGTAAAAGAAAGTTGATTAAATTACTAACCAAAAGTAACTAAACGCACTAAAACGGACTAAAACGTACCGGAACAAATTAAAAATATTAAAGCAAGTAAAAACTAACCCAAATTAACCTTATTTTGGCCACTAACCAAAATTTACCAAAAACATTAAAATTGATTATAACGTATCGGAACCGATTCAAATGATTAAAATAAATTAAACTCACTGAAATTACCCGAAAGTTGATTGATTGACTAACCAAAACTAACCAAAATTAACCAAAAAGGGCTAAAACGTATCGGAGCTCGGAACAGATTATAAATATTAAAGTAAGTTGGAACTAACCCAAATTAACTGAATTTTGGCGACTACCTAAAATTATCACATTTAAATCAGTTATAATGTATCCGAACCGGTTCAATTGGAACTAACTGAAAGCAACCAAAGGTTGATTGAAACCAACGAACTAACCAAAGTAACTCTAACCACCAAAACGGGCTAAAACGTATTGTAATATTTTAAAAATATTGAAGTAAGTTTAAACTAAGCCAATTTTTGCGACTAAACAAACGTAACTAAAAAGACTAAAATTGGTAATAACCTATCGGAACCGGTTGAAATGACTAAAATAAATTAAAACTAACTGAAATTAACCGAAAGTTGATTGAACCACCAAAACTGACGAAAATTAACCAAAAGCACCAAAAAGGGCTAAAACATATCGGACCAGATTAAAAATATTAAAGTAAGTTGAAACTAATTGAAATTAACCGAACTTTGGACTAAATTAACCAAAAACATTAAATGTTATAACTTACCGGTACCGGTTCAGATGACTTAAAGAAACTATAACTAACCGAAAGCTGATTGAATGAGTAACCAAAACAAATCAAAAGTAACGGAAAACACCAAAAAGGGCTAAAACGTATCGGAATGGGTTATAAAATTTAAAGTAAGTTAAAACTAATCAAACCGAACCGAATTTTGGCGACTAACCAAAACTAACCAAAAACATTAAATTTAATTATAACTTATCGGAGTCGCTTCATATGACTAAAATAAATTGGAACTAACTGAATCTAATCGAAGGTTGATTGAACGACTAAACAAATAACTAAAAGCACCAAAAACGGGCTAAAACGAATCGGAACACATTACAAATATTACAGTACAGTTATGGCTAATTATATATTAATAGATTTGCCTATCTACAAGTGGAGGATATTTTTTTAGAAATTTATATACCCACTTCTTTATTCTTTCTTTTCTAAATGTATTTCTTTAATTAAATATTATACACACTCATGTTTGTATTTTTACTTTTTTATGCTTCGTTTTAAAACTTTAGAACTATTTGAATTACAATACAAAGCACATTTTTGCCTTTTTATTCATCACTTTCAATATCCCACCGGTTGCATCTTTGCGATAGACTTTAATTTTTTTGCTGTAAACTGTTTTTTTCTTCAGACTTCTCTATCTTTTCTGCTTTATGTTGCTATTGTTAGTTAAATCTTGGAATGACTGTTTTTTTTTCTTTTGGGATTCTTCGAATTTAAATTTTTGGAACTGTGGAGATATCATCTAGAATCTATGAGCATGTCCAATCAAGTCTAGCAGATACGTCAAGTGCTAATGGAGAAGGTTGTGAAGGATCTGGTTTTGAAAGAATAATCCATTGGTTTGCTTCAACAATTTCTTGTCGTTTCGGTTTAGGTAGATAATTGTCGCTGAGTTCATTAGAATAGACGAAAGAAATGGATGTTTTAGTATCGCAAATATTAAAGCGTCTAATTTCCTAATACCGAAGTATCAGAAAGAAGGCTTTCAAAATTTAGTCGCTGAATAAGTTTGTTCCAATTTGCTTTTATAAACTCGTCGCAAACTCTTTTAAAGTAACTCTTCAGTGGCTTCAGAAACGAGCGATCGATGGACTGAAAAAGTGAGTAGTGTAAGTGGGGAGGCTCCCTTGGTATGAAGCGATCTGTTAACCAATACATAAGCATTTATTCACAAGAATACGCCGACTATCTCCGCATTTTAATTACAGCTTCTGATGACATATTTTCCTCCCAAACTTACTGTGTGTTTACGTCCTTATACGGTGGAAAAGCTGCACCTTGCACATTGCAATAAGCCACTACAGGTACGATCTCGCCCCTTTCTTGCGTTTTTATAACGTGAAATTTTTTCCTTACTTTCTCTTCTCCGGGATCGTTGTGATTCAAAATATTTAGGGGCTTATGCAATAAACTGTTTTCTGTTTAAGGTAGATTTAAGGTAACAACTCAAAATATTTGTTTACTTCACATCTGAGCTCTTGACAATGATACCCCCTGCCGCTGCTTGAAGTTGTTTTTAAACAGAGTTTATCTCTGAAACTTTTATTTTTATTTAAACACAACTCCAACCAGTCTTCTCCTGCTATTTTAGTATCTCTATTTAATCGTTTTTCTATCTTATTGACTTAGCTAGATTACAAGCGAAAATTCGAATATTCCTGGTTTGGGGCAAATCCTGACAGTTTTATTAAGCAAGCAAAGCTTATTTTCTGCTTTAAAACTGACTTTCTTCCAATTCAATCCTTCCCAAAATTATTCCTTTGCTTTGCATTCAAAACGTTAGTGCAGGTTCAGGTCTATCTTTTCCTCTGGCTGCATGTCTAATTGGTAGCCTATGCACTCTTAAGGCATGTATAGATGTTATTAAATTTTCTTTAGTACATCTACTCCTCGAACTTTTCCTAGGTCCGTAAAAGGTCGGCATGTTTATGCATCAAAAAGCAAATTGAATAGTGTAAACGGGTATCTCTTATTTAACATGCGTCATCTGCTTCCGAAGTAAAGGATAGATGATGCACCTGTTTTATCCTAAAACCATTGGAGTAAACTGAACCAAATTCGAATAAACGCATGTTTAACATGACCTCAACATGTATTATTTGCCTATTTAATAGTGTACGTGTCTCAAAAAACTTTAACTTAGTTTGCTGACAAATTTTATAGTACTTGCCAACAAATACAACGCAGATTTCACTTCATTTTTATGAACTGTTATTGACAGCTACCACTATTGGTGAAGTTTACACTAGCTTTTTAGCGCTGCGTCATCTGACCAACTACGTCGTATCTTCCGACTTTACCATGCCCCTTGGTCTGCAATGACTTAACACCTTCAGAGAAATATTCTTCTGATGGTTTCCAAATTATATATCAATAAGCAAATTCAATAAGGTGATTTTTAAAACTTATCAGTTGGAGCCATATTTGGTATATCTCGACTAATACCCAAACAAACCCAAATGATCTCTGTGGTTAGTGTAGTTCCGTAGTTCCCCTTGATTCCAGATCATATTTATCAAGCATGGACATTTCTTAGTAGGGAATTGCTCTTATTTCAAAATACTATATTGTAATGAAATTGATCAGTTGGGCGTTAATTTGTAATGAAATTAGTTGATTAAATGCATGAGACTCGTTTTTATTTTCCTTAGGGCGTAGGTTGTCTCTTTTATTAGCTGAAATTTGTTTGGGTAGGAGTTCCAAGAAACTATGCGAACTGAATATGAATACTTAGATATAAATAAATATAAAGATAATAATATCAGAAATTTGTCCTTACAATTCGCAATGTCTCACCGACCTCTATCTTGTGATAAATTAAACAAAAGAACTTCAAAACAACAATAAGTATATTAATTTTACAATTAATTTACAATTATGAGTGATGGTATTATATGAAATGAAGATTATCAATATAATTAAATTACAAATAAAATTGATGAAATTATTTGTAATAAAGTTTGTGAATAAATTTACTTAGAGATGAGAATTGAAATTAAAAGATTAAAAAAAATTAATTATGACAGACAGTTGGTCTTTACAATATGTTTACCTTCTGACTGACTGATACCTAACTTCGTTCAGTTGTTATTCTATAACCATGCGATCGTATTGGGAGTTAGGGTTATCAAGGACTTATAGGTTGACCATATGTTGATTCCCACCAATTTGCATGGTGTCTTCGGCCAGTCGTAACATGAAAGAAGAAATAGACAAGACTTAGAATAACGTATACAGCTAATTAACTAATATTCAAGGAAATATCCTGTGAACATCAGTGACACTGCGAAACACATGAGGAAGTAATCAACAAATTGAAAATTTACTGGTTAAAGCAGTTATAAACAGAAACTTAAATTACAATGTTAAGTTGAGCAAAATTATAAATAACTACTGTTACTCAAGATATCCTTTTTCATTACTTTAAGATATGGAATTCAAAAGAAATTATGACTGAAATTTAAAATTCAATAGAAAATTATGGAATTACGTTCCAAATCAGTGACTCTTGGCAAATTCAAGTAAAAGATAACTTGAATTTAATGATAAATAGAAAACTAGAGGTACAACCTCTCTATATAACTCAAAATAAGTAATTTCTATTACTTTTTATTTTGGTCCTTGGCACATAAACAATAATTGAGCGTAATTACGCCTCAATTAGTTAAAAATAAAGATAAGATAATCACTATCTCGCATCGAGATAGAGATTTAGATAAAATATAAAAAAACCAGATAACATGTGAGATTAGCCTCTCATAAATGCAAATTAATGTCTGTACATCAGTGTTGAGACGAGACAGGGTGAGTGCTAATAATTATATGCTCGATGTAACAAATAAACTGAGAATTTAATTAAATAAGCCTGGAAAGAAAAAATATTAAAATCAGCAATACGATGAGGGAAAATTCGGAGAAATTCTACTGAAAATTCAATTTACTATCTTTGCAGGAATATATAAAATTTACTCCGAGAATTCCCCCAATAATACTGTCCAATTTGAATGGGAATACGTAAAATAATGTACGTGAACGCTAAACGATGAAATAATTACGTTCTCTGTAAATTTGGACTAACCATCTTTCAAATTACATGATTTTAACTAATGAGAGCCGCAATTATTCACCAACTAACAACGGTCACGACAAAAATTAAGATTATTGAAGCTGCACGCTAATTGAAAGTGTAATATAAAAATGCTAAATTCTTGCTTTAGCCAAATACGATTGAGCGAATCAGAAACAATTATTAATTATGCATTTAAAAATTTAAAAAATTTGAAATATATTGGAAGATGTATCAAAATATTTCATGATTAAAAATTAGCACTTACCCGTCAAGCGTCGCCACAAAGATAAAACGACCTCACTTTCAAAATTTTAAGACGTTCCTCAAATTATTCTCTCCGATGTTTTAATTGGATAATTTATATCATGTAACTTCCACATTAGGTCACATAGCGTCAGGCCAAAGAAATACCCAATATATACTAAATATAGTAATCTATAGTAAATTAAAATCATAAATTGTAGGTATTAAATCCCCAATTATCACACACACGAGATAAGCCCATTCATGAATAGATGTTACTATTAAATATAGTAATCTACAGTGAAACAACTCCACAAATTGTAGGTATAAACCAGCATACTTGTGCTTCTAGATAATTACTTACACGAAATATACCCATTCGCGAATAGATGTCACCGGCTACGCAAATCCCAACATCGAAAATCATTCCTAATTGAACTGAATTTAGTGGAGCGGAATAAGCTTATATTCCATTACAATATTTAGAGCACAAATATTCTACTTAGAGAATATAATTGCATTAAGCCGGGGCCGCATTTGCGACTCCGAGGTTTGCCGAACTGCGATCAGTGCGTATGGCAAGCTTGCAGTTCGGCAAATCGCTCGCCTTTTCCCGCGCGGTGTCGGTAAATTTGCATGCATCAAAGAGGATGAGCGCTCGTCTCGCCGTTGTTCGCGGAGTCATCCACACGTCCAGACATTTGTAGTTCGCCTTTAACAACGTCTGGAGATTGTGAAAGTGAAGTTTTGTTTCACCTTTCACCTAGTAAGCAAGTGATATTTTGTTTTGTGGCATTTTTGCGTAGATTGAATATTGCTTATATACATACATATCCATTATTTAGGTAGGTACTTTTGTTTATGCAGCATATTTTTACTTTACTTTTATTAACCTGAAATCCAGCAGGTATCTAGGATTTTGTTTCGAGGTGAGTTTGACTATTTGCGGGATAATAGTCTCCCAGGCCCAGAGCCATAAAAACCCGCCGCATAACACGACAAAAGCAGCCGCAGCAATTGTCAGAGAATCATCGCGATTCATGTTTATTTTCAAACCAAACCTTTCTGGCGAACATTCGGCGTTTCCCACTTTTTCGATCGGAGCTCGGCAATGCCCGCATGTTTGGATGAAAAAGCGAACTCCGTTTGGCTAGATTCGGTAGTGGGCGAACATTCGCAGTTCGCCGAATGCCGCATGTGCGGCCGCGGCTTTAGCATGCTTTGCATAGCTTTATGCTATCAAGGTCGTTGTGAGACGGGATGGAAAAGAAGATTTCTCATCAACAATCTGGAAGCAAGATAAAATAATAGTCAAGACGAGACGTGATCTCTTCTTTTTGCCTCAATTCTAAAGTCGCTGACATATTGAAACGAAGGTTTCCATTCGTTCGCATTGCTGAGGATTCGTCCCCATTCGTTGGCAGGTGTGGACGGTCATTTCTAGCGATTTTATGAGCGTGCGAATAGCCGCGAAGCTTCAGGGACATCGTCATTTGCGCGCCGCGGTCAATTTCACCTTTTGCTATGGATTTATTGTAATAATTAGTAATAGGACAGGTGCACACAAACGACGAATCGCGAAATAGTACCGACTCTAATGCAAATGTTAGTCATAAATCCACCGTTACGTTCCGTCCTCAAATATTTGAAAACTTGATGCCTGCCCCTATGCTCCCTTCGCTTGCTCCATGGGCGCAACCAACAAAAACTAACCAAAACTAACCCAAATTAAGCCAACGCATGAAAAGCAGCTACATTTATATTACAGTCGCCCTATGGCGAGATCCTATCGCATCTGCAGTTTACGTATAAGCACCGGCGCGCAACTGTCCTATATCCAATGGGTAGCCGGAGCGCAACTGTCCTGTGAAATTAGGGCTACCTTCATATTTTTCTGACCGCGGCGCGCAAGTGAGCAAGACCGAGGTTCAGCATTGCAAACGCTTCCCGTCGCCTTTCGGTAAATTAAAAAGATCAAAAGGAAATGCCTTGCTGTGAATGCAGAAATGTAGTAGTGTGGACGCCTATAAAAATGAATATCAGTTTTCTCTAAGGGGGCGAATTGATGAATAGCAGTCGATGCAAATATTTCATGTCATTGGTTCAAGTTTGGTAGGCGTTGATGAACATTTCCAGCGAGCCAATAGCAACGCAAACGAATGCGAACGAACGGTAGCGTTCCAATGTGTCAGCGGCTTAATGCTTTTGAAACTATTTTCATGCCAGAATATTTTTTTGACTCGATACAGAAAGTATAGTTCTACTTTATATGGATAAAAAATTTAGCAGCACAGAAGTCTTTTGCTGCCGCTTCAGGGACTATAGAAATACTTCTGGTTATTCAATCAGATAAGGAGCTCTTAAATTTAGTTCATGATATTTGACAATAATATTTGAATACAAATTTTCACAATAAAAATCTCATTTGCTTCTTATGCTCTAATGACTTATATTAATATACCTTTTCAAAAACAATAGCTGCACCCATCCCTTAATCGTTTTGTTTAGCCAATGTCAGTCACTCCCTCAAATAAGAATTACAAACATATTTTCAAATATATCCCCTTCCGCTGCAAATTCCACTAGTATGAAGATCGATAGCATCTCTAATATCAACAGAAACTTCATTAATTTTCATCTGAGATAGGTCATAAAGGTACTCCAATATCATAGATATCAAGGGCTAAACTAAGATATCCGCGGTGACAAGCCAATACCTCGGAAACGACAAGAAGATAAACAAAATAATCCAGGCTGGATCAGAGTTAGCAGCGAAACTAGAACTGAAATGATTTCCCTTGGGATAGCGCGAAATGCCTGCTTAGATTTGATTTTACTATTTCTGTGTGGGGTTTATGTACAATTTTTACGAGATAAAAGTAAAGTTGCCCAGAAGTAATTCGGCTAGGAGGCGAAATTTGAGGTAATATAATAAGAATTATTAATATCAAGAATCTGCAGAAACTAGTGCGGGTTTTCCACCATTTAAGTTAAATTAAAATTATTATCTACCCAAATTAAATATGGCTACAGACTTTAGATATTGCTACTCACGCTGGTATCCTGGTAATCTGACCTCCCTTAATTTTATATTTTTACTTAAATGGGCATTTTTAATTTACGTGTTAATCCAAATCAAACCTAAGGCCGCGTGAACTTGATTATGGCACTACAACCGCAACCGGTATGATATCAGGCCCGCGTGATGTGCGAACGGAGATATTGACACGATCTGAATTTTGTGACGCCACGCCTTGGTTGGCGTTCAGGTTATAAAGCTCAGATCAGAATTAATCTGCTTCAGGTGAGAAGACATGATAAAGAAGAGACTGTGGCTCAAAACAGTAACGATATCTATTAATCAAAGACCTAATAAATTTACACCCTACTCGATTACTATTGTTATCACTGTTATAATGACGTTTTTTAAGAGTTGTATTGTGCTATATTTTTGGGTCGCTTTGGCTTAATTTCATTCACAGTTTACGCTGGACCCCCACTATTTGACAGATTCTACTTTGAAATGGCCAGCTTTGGCCATTTTTATTAGCCTTTTGATATATCTCCATTAGTCGGAGCAAATTAAATAATTGCTCTAGTCCAAAAGTAAGACTAAATTTGACTATTTCCTGAAAAATGTATTGCGGGGATAATTTAAACAAATGACATGGTGAATGTGTTTCAAATATCCCCATAGTGCTTTATTTTGTGTTAATATTGATATAGGTTGTGTTAGGGATTTAAGGTGATTATTTTCTTTTATAATACAATGAGCAAAGTACGGAAACCGGAAATTTTGGTGTATGAAAAAGCCTATAAAAAATTACAGAGAATGAGGTATCGATAAGGTCTGCTTTAGTTAAACTTGACCCACAAGACACGTCATCATTTTATTCGACTAATGGTTTATTCGTTTATCAAAAAGAAAAAGCAAGCAATTGAGCAAGGATCATTTGCTCCCGACATGTTCTATATTTTTCTGGAGAGTTCATATTTGTCAGATAAAGTGTTGAATAGTTCTCCACTTCAATTATAAACTTTTTGAATAAGGGCGCAGCGGATGTGGTTCCATGGTGTAAATTGCACAAGTGCTTATTTGGTGACCCTAACGAAGCTGATATGCCAAAAAGAAATGGAAAATGCTTGACGTTTCGAGGAACAAATCTGCCACCGTTGCCAAGAACGAGAAATCAAAGAATAAAAATGGTTAGTAAATGGAATTAAAACAGTAAAAAGCTTGTGCAATTTGTAAAGTTTTGATCAAAGTCATCATCGTCGATGCTCTTTATAATTCAGAAACTTGTGATAGCCACAGAGAAAAAAGTTAAGGAGCAGAAATGTTTCAATTTTCCCCGATACTACTCTACTCAAGGAGTTTGGTACCTACAAGCTCGAGATTTTTTAAAAACTTATTTATATGTCATCATAGGTCGACGTGATAATATTAATATGCTCTTTATGACTCATTTCATAATTTAGAAACTTGTGATAGCCATAGAGAAAAAAATTGAGGAGCAGAAATGTTTCAATTTTCTCCGATACTACTCTACTCGAGGAAAAAATGAGGGAAGCGTTGTCTCCGCCGGCCGCCAAACAAATGTTTGCACTTAAACTTTAGCTGTAGACAATCTGAACAATATTCGCCAATATTCTTGAAGCACAAGGTACAAGCACCATTCTGATAACAGTTTTTATTTTCAAAATGCATTACTTACATCAATCTGTAGGTTTTTTTGTGGGTATGCGTTTCACGTGGCCAGGAGTTTATTTTGTAAATAAGCAATATATCCATTATCGTCGGGATTATGAACTGTATAAAAAAACTTAGTCACATGGTGAGCAATTAATCATTGGGCTGTAAACGGTTACGAAAATAACTTGACGGTTCACACATTACTTACCAGGACAAGGTGTTAATGAATGCACTCGGCGAAAGATTTTGTTGTAAGTAGGAAATTAGGATATCTTTACCTCTACATACATCACAATCTGTAATTTGTATATTGTACTTGGCAATATTGTCATGAAGCGATAATGATTTTTTCGACTAATGCTAAAACTACTTATTCATGTACAAATGACAATTTAATTAGTATTTCGAAACCAACTGATTGGTCCTATATGCCACAAATCGTTAATGAAAGTATATTTTTAATAATACAGTTACGACTGAAGTGTAAGGAAGTTTGTTACCCGTTGCAGAGAAGACAGGTAAATTTGACAAATATTTTTTTGTTACTCTTAACAATGTTAATAATAACTATGCTACTGATTATGCGCATTTTTTAAATGTTGACATATTAAAATTTAAAAATCTAAGAAAGCTAATTATTGATTATGGCGTATCAAGGCCTAAGAGTTCTTTTCAGAAGGTTTTAAAACAAAGGTCCCTTGCAGAAACTTATTATTGCACTAGTAATAATAATTGGCTGTGTTATGGTAAGTATAGATTAGGGTCGGGATGGATATGGGACTAAATGACAATTAAAGAACATTTCTTGGCTCTGTCACATATGACGTGTTGTGTTATATATGATTCGTGAAAAAATCTATTGTTGATAGGGAAAACAGAAATGTGATTAATCGTGAAGATAAGTATTGGCGTCAAGTCCTAGAGAGACTGTCGTTAGCATCTTGCAAACATAGAGAATATGTCAATTTGGATCTAGAAAAAGAGAATTTTCTTGCTTTAGTACATTTACTTTCTAAACACGATCCGATTTTGAAGCAAGTAATTTTTATGCCAAAAGAATCAGTTGCATGGAATGCACAATGAAAGAATTTTGATGTTATGTGCTAATTTAAAAAATTACCATGCTACTAAAATCGATCAGCTCAGCATGGTGGTAAGGTATGTTTTGTTTAAAAAGACCAAAACGCTTTAACAGTTAATCAAGAGAGTTTTTTAAGGTTTATTAAATTTGGGTAACAGTCTGCTAACGGAATAACATGGAATCTTGAACACCTTAAATCATTTATGATTAGATATACATACATAAGTATAGGGGACAGGGATATGAGGGGACCAATGTAGTGAGTCTTATGTACTCAGGGGTTAAAAAAATATATTTAACCATCTGTCATTTATATGGATTGCGCACAGTTTCTTAATCGTTTAGAACAAGTATATGTCTTTTTTGTTTCCAGCATAGTCCGTTGGGATTTTCTTTCTACATTTACGGAAAAATCATGTATAAAATTTAAAAAATTAAACACCACCAGATGATCTGATAGATTAATATCTCTAACTGCCAGAAGATTTTGGTTCACAGATATAGCAAAAGCTCTTAACAAAGTTATTTTAACATCTAAACAAGGACGAGCGGGATGAAACAAAAATCATATTAAAACTGCTGAAAGTTGTGATTTTGTATTTTTGTACGTTTTTCTTGATCAGGTATTGAAAGAGACTGACTGACACCTTATCAAAAGCAATGCGAAACTGCGATGCAAACTTAAATGAAACCGTAATCTATATATGGTTTGCCTTGAGCTGGAAATAAATATTTGGACATTAAAGACAAAGCTGTCAAAATTTGACAAAAATGTGGTATAACTCAACAATTTGCCAATAAGAGGCCACCAAAGTAAAAATCTCATTTTGACTAACTTTGTTCTGATTCGGAATTCGAACATGGGTTCAAAGTAAATATATTCTATGCAACGTTAGATACCATAAACATTCAAAGCACCGTTTTAAATCGTTTGCCACGCGAATGAAAAAATTAGTTCCCTTAACCCTTCTATGCTTTTTACATTTACGTCGAAAATGTTGTAAAAAAGGGGATGCATAATGTATCAGATTGCTGCCATCAATGAGGATATGAATGCCATCGTGAAATGGGGTGAAGAAAACAGTGCCCAGTTTAACTCAGGAAGTACCCAAGTAGCTGTCTTCCCAAAAAAAGCAAACGCCGCAGGACCTGACTTATCACAGAAGGACAAATACTGACTCTGACCTCATCCATAAGCTTGCTGGGCATCAACGTCGAAAACAACATGTCTTGGCATAATCCCGTCACCAAAATCGCCAAGGCAGCAGCCAAAAGCTAGGAGCACTTTATAGAGCAAAAACCTCTTGAGCTCTTACTGCTTTATAAGGCCCAGATCACACCATCTCCGTAATACTGTTCCCATGTGTGGAGCTCGGCACTCAAGCATACAGATGAGAGCAGTCCATCTTGCGGATGACCCAAAGTTGAATAAAGACCTTGATATCCTTGGACATCGATGAAAAGTGGCAGACCTATCTCTTTACCATCGATACTACAACGGAAGGTGTTCGAACGAGCTGGCACATATAATTCCCCCCAGAGTTGTGCCAAACAGAAACACCCGTCAGATACAAGCTACTCATCAACATACGATTCAGTTGCAAACATCTAGGATGTCGCTGTTACGGGACACCTTTATCTGGATGATTGGCTCGGAATGGACTTCCGAGTAACGTCTTCCCAAAAACTACAACCTACATCGCTTCAAATCGAACATCCACCAACTCTCCGCACACGCGCCGTTCGTTGAGTGGTATAAGATTTTCCTTTTGTGTATGTACCAAACATAAAAATAAATATTTTGTAGAAGGGATTTTACTGAATCCTTAAGCTTTGAACTAGTTGCTTTAAAAAATAAGAAGTTATTATGTAAAGAACTTCAGAACATTCAATGCATAACTGAGTTTTTAACATATTTGTTAGTTGATAATTCTACATGCACATCTACCTTTCCTAATACAATTAAAGCGCTGATGATGTACTTGTCTTTACCAATGGTAGCAAGTAATGAAAGGTCATTTTCTAAAAATAACTACAACTTATGTTAGAAGCAGAATTTACCTAAGACTGGATAGATTCTCTATTCATTTTGGCAATCGAAAATGGTTTAGCTAGAAAAATTGACATTGACCAAGCTATTACTTATTTTTCTGAAAATAAAGCTCGAAAAAAGATTTTTTATTATCTTCTTGTTCATAAATTTTTGTATACAGTTTATGCATGATTACTATATCTAACATGATAATTTTCGTAATAACAAGGTTACAATTTATTTGTATTGTTTAATTGAGTCGCCATTGTTGACAAGGCATGTAGTAGGTCGATATGTGCTAAGATTAACAACCGATCCAACTATCGGTAATTTCAAAGGAGAGTTTTTTTACTAAAAAATATATTTGAGCCGGAACGCGTTCGCCAAAAAAAATATGTTTCCGGTTTTAATTACTGCGCAAAATTTGTATCTCGCCAGCTCCTCAGATTCAAATCTAAAGTTGAGGCATTCAGGCCCAGTGTCAAAGTTTCTAGCTACGCCACTGATCCGTTACATAATTTAGTATGTTCTGTAATACAAAGGGCGTAAGCTATCTATATCCGTTTAAGTTCAACTAGAGATAGCTACTACTGGAGTTTGCATAATTTTTTTAAATTTAATTCATAATATCACTGATAGGAGAATATTAGACGCATATGGAAGTATGGAAATTATTAAGAATAGTTTAAATAGAGATAGAGGGCCTATTCCGTATATTCCATTGTATTGGTTGATCGAGCGTGACCAGTGGGATTCCAGGATTGGTTCCTTTGGTTCCGCTTGATTAAGCAAACATTTAGTATAAAGGCGAATTAGGTTGATTTTTAAATTTAGTTTTAATCATCTCCTGATGATGCTAACATGGTTAGCGAAACGCGCGTCGTGTGCAATAATTCTGTTTCGGTATTGTGGATAACACTTCGTTTTAGTATTTGCTTGATGTAAAACTGCCAGGATAGATGAAATTCCATCTGCATTTGCAGTTTTAGTGGTGCCTCAACCTCAATTAAGTCGTTAGTGCTTTAATTTTAAACATTGTGGGCATAATATGATGCAAGCGTTTTAAATATTATATTGTATGTTATTAATTTAATATTAACCTCAAATAATAGTGACAATTATGTATAGGTAGTCAGGAACCATTTACCGGTCTCTTCAAACAACTACTGAATGAAGTTGATGTTTCTTTTCTCGAGTTCACCGACATGTTCACGGAGAGCAGATATGAGCTCCAGCAATCAGTTGCCGGTACATTAATAAACAACCAAAGCGAGGGTGTGTTTAGTAAATTTCACCATGGGTTACTGATATTAGTGGACATTAATCGTTACGCCCGTTATTTTTTTGAGAGTGTTTATTAACCAATATAACACTATCTTGAAGAAAGCAAACCTAATAATAAACTACACCGCGTAAAAAATATCTCTGAAAATAAGAGGGAGGGTCAAGAGATGTCACA
This sequence comes from Pissodes strobi, assembly GCA_016904865.1. Taxonomy (NCBI): domain Eukaryota; kingdom Metazoa; phylum Arthropoda; class Insecta; order Coleoptera; family Curculionidae; genus Pissodes; species Pissodes strobi. The sequence continues at coordinate 258,750 of MU182148.1, forward strand.
TTAAATTTGCGTTCAAATCAATATATTTAGATGCTCCCAGTGGTCCGTTAATTGAGAGCCTTTTCCATATCATAGAAAATAAAGGCTTATCTTAGAAAGCAAAAAAATAACAAGACAAAATAACTTAGTTCATTAAAGTTTGTTCACTTAAGAGAAGTCAACAGTTAAACGAAATTTAATTAAAAAATGTGTGTCTATATCGAGTCGAGTAAACTTGATTTATGTAGTTGTTTACCTTCAAGCGATTATGTGATTAAGTAGCAGTAATTGTTATAATTGGTGCTTGATAACTGAAAAGATGAAAATGAATTATTTCTGTAAGTGCAAAATGCTATAGCACTTGAAAATATTTGTATTTATTTTTTTGTTTATTTTAATAATTTTCCAGATCAAGGATAACATTTTCAGAAGCTGCAGCTCTTGCAGTATACATCAATTATTTTTAATTGCAATACAAAAACCCCATTTTCATTTTTAAGTTTTACGGCAGGTGTGTTTCCTACCGTAAAATTTAAAATCGTCCTTTTTCAATTTTTCTCTCATTACCTGACGGTTAATTATTTGTAATATAGAATTAATTACTAAAGATCTGATTTTGTATACAGCGATATTTTAGAATATTTCTACACAGGATGTAATACCGCAAACATTTTAAGTTGACGGTCCCAAGAGAGCAAAGAACAAAATATCTGTAAAGACACAAGGCCACAAGAATAATAAATAACCAGAATCCAATGTTTCCTTGTTGCTCTGCCTGGGCTGCTGTGACCTCGAATGGCTCGTTCCGCCGAAATTCCGCCGAAACTCGCCAGTGTAGGCGCTACGGCTGTAGTAAACGGATCGTCTAAAATAAGGTAAAATTCTAGCTGTTGGAAATGCGGGGTTATACTTTGGATGCATTTTCCCTTGTTGAGTGTTTCGTGTTTTAATGGATTTTTGGACGAGTTAACACACTAAAATCGATTAACAGAGAGTAACCAAAAGCCATAAGTTAATAATTTGGCGAAATAAATATATTGGTTAGAAAATAAGTAGTTTTATTTATTAGCATCTTTAAGATCTTAGGAATGATTAAATCGCTGAAAACGTCAGTATAAATACCTAACCGAACGTTGATTGAAAGACTAACCAAAACTAACCAAATCTTTTAAAAATTGATTACAACGTACCGGAACCGATTTAAATGACTAAGTAAAATAAGTAGATACTAAGTACCACACTTGGACTACCAATCAAAACTAACCTAATCTATTAAAACTTATTATAACGTATCGTAACCGGGTCAAATGACTAAAATAAGTTCAAACTAACCGTAAGTTGGTTCAACGACTAACCAAAACTAACCACATCTATTAAAATTTATTATAATGTATCGGAACGGGTTCAAATGTCTAAAATAAGTTGAGACTAAGTGAAACTAATCGAAAGTTGCGTCAATGACTAACCATAACTAACCAAATCTATTGAAATTTATTATAACGTATCGTAACCGGTACAAATGACTAAAATAAGTTGATACTAAGTGAAACTACCCGAAAGTTGTTTGAAAGACTAACCAAAACTAACCAGATCTATTAAAATTTATTATAACGTATCGTAACCATACTGTGATACGCGTGACTTTTCTATTTGTAAATATGAATACCTATCTTTTTATGTACTATATTAATAGATAATTTTGCATGTTAATGGCAGCGTTAATATAGCGGAGTATTTTGATATGATAGGATTCAACAGGACATTATTATTTGGAATGGTTTTAAAATTAATACTAAAGCCCATATGCTGAAAACTCATCAAAACGGATATCTGTGAATTTGAAAAACACTGATGGTTTGGAAAATTTCTTAAATAAACGGTACTAATTTCTCGCTTATTGGAATTAAAAAAAAGTTGAAACATAGCTCCGCCACAGAACTGGGAAAAATTGGAAGGTCAATATTTTCACTAGAAAAGCGGCTTTATCTTATTTTCCCTAGGAAAACAAACAAGTGCATATTATTTGCCTTACTAATTGGTAAATAAGTATAGACTTTGAATAAAATCGTTGGAGCTGTTTCCGAGGAATCTAGGACTGTTTTTCGAATGACAATTTTTCGAAAGACAGTTCTTCGAAGGACAGTTTGCCGAATGGACAATTATTCGAAAGGACCGTTTTTCGAAAATATTAAATTATAGAAAACATAAAGATACTTTTAAAAAGGCAACTAATAAAATGTTCAAAAGGAGTGCGCGCGATAAACCCCGGTACAAAGGTAAAAGGGATGGAGACTTACTGTGCAATAGCTTCTCCGCCGGCCGTGGTTTCCTACTTTCCGACTCGCCGAAAACACTGATAATAATGCGGCTCGATGGATCAAAATGTACGATCTTTATCGTAGGTATTTTCTCTGGTGACATATTCATATCTAACGTACAGGGCTTTGCATGGCCCTCCGCTCGCTTCGCTCGCTACGGGGGCTTAATCAACAAGAACTAACCAAGTGCTAACCAAAACTAACCCAAAATTATGAAAAAAAATAAATTAATAAAAAGCAATAAAAAAACATCTGTCGCGACCGACGGGAATGGGACCCGCAGCGCCGGAATGACAGGCAAGAACGCTACCTTCTACACCACTGAGGCGTTGCAGAAATTTTGCTAAAACGGTAAAAGAGACTAACCCAAACTAAATTAAAGATTCGAAAAATGGTCCATTCGAAAAATTACACATTCGAAAAATTGTCGATTCGAAGAATTGTCTTTTCGAAGAACTGTCCATTCGAAGAAATGTCGTTCGAAGAACTGTCGTTCGAATAACTGTCATTCGAAAAACCATCCGGATACTGTTTCCGAGAAAATCGATTTTGTTCATTTTTCTCAAGAGTAAACTGCACCGATTTTACACAGAAAAACGGGGCAGTACGTATTATTTGCCTACTAAATTGTAAACATATAGAAAATCTAATGAAAATCGTTAAGGCCGTTTTTTTGAATACCAATTTTTTTATATTTTTTACACAAACTATCCTTAATTGTAAGGTTAAAGAAAAAAATTATAAAACATCTGGAGATATTGTCCCGAAACTCCTAAATAACCATTTTGGTAGAAACCGGCCTAACGGTTTTGGAGAAAAGTCGTGTGACGGACAGAGCACACTGGGACACAATTTTTGTTTTTTTCAGAATTTAATGTTTTTTGGACTCTAGGATCCCCAAAATTCGTCGAGATTGGCAAAAAAGTCGCGAGTAGCACATTGCACGTGATAGAAGTGAATACTTCTTTATCGATGTTGTAAGAGAGAGTGTGAGAGATTCATATATTAATCAATTTTAATAGATTTGGTGAGTTTTGGTTAGTCGTTGAAGGAACTTTCGGTTAGTTTGGCATAGTCTCAAATTATTTTAGTCATTTTAACCGGTTCCGATACGTTATAATCAATTTTAATAAATTTGGTTAGTTCGGGTTAGTCGTCCATCAACTTTCGGTTAGTTTCACTTAGTCTCAACTCATTTTATTTATTTGAGCCGGTTACGATACGTTATAATCAATTTTAATAGATTTGGTTAGTTCGGGTTAGTCGTCCAATCAACTTTCGGTTAGTTGCACTTAGTCTCAACTCATTTTACTTATTTAAGCCAGTGACGTACTGTTATAATCAATTTTAATAGATTTGGTTAGTACGGGTTAGTTGTCCAATCAACTTTCGGTTAGTTTCACTTAATCTCAACTTATTTTACTTATTTGAGCCAGTTGCGATACGTTATACCTAATCAATTTTAATAGATTTGGTTAGTTTGGGTTAGTCGTCCAATCCACTTTCGGCTAGTTTTACTTAGTCTCAACCTATTTTACTTATTTGAGCTGGTTTCGATACGTTATAATCAATTTTAATAGACTTGGTTAGTTTGGGTAAGTTGTCCAATCAGCTTTCGGTTAGATTCACTTATTCTCAACTAAAGTTCAGCACTGTATAAACAATGGTTCAGCTATCCCGCCTTCCGTACTATTTTCTTAATAAGATGGATAATATTAAATCAGTCAAAATGCAGTAAGCACGCTCATGGAATTCTGGCTGTGACGTGGACTGAAGGTCACCCAGCGCTTTTAGTCAATATACATGGTGACAGTTGAGAGTTTGGATTCTGGTTATTTATTATTCTTGTGCATAAGGCCACAGGGAGTAATTATAAACAATTTTCTAAATCTTCAGTACTTACCAAGGGTGCCAAATAGAAAGATTCACTCAGGAACAAAATTTGTCAACTGGAAACCTTTAATGTAGATAGAGGGGTTAACATAAGAGATACTAGACAGATTTCGACAACCAAATCAAACTCCACCGATAACCCTATCTTATACGTTAACGCAGCCACTATTTGACAGTTCTAAATACACTTTTCGATCCAAGAAACACAATGGAAAAAAAGGACAGTTGACGGTTAATCAATCTATGCGCTTAATTGACAGTATGATCATCACAGAATTATTTTATGGATCTTGGTAATGAGTATGAGTAACAATAAGGACTGATAAATATGGATGAATTGTTGGATATTGCTGTTTTAGAATCCTCTGATAGTGACAGTGACTTAGACGATATATTTATATTAAATATCTTTAATCATGTGAATGGGCAAAACGTTATTGGAAACAGAGCAGGAATCCATATGGCTTTGAATTTGGAAGAACTCTCAGAGCATGTTTAGGTTTAAAGTTAACATTGTTTGTACCCACAGTACACGAAAAATTCTTTGTTTTTTATAGTCTCTGACAATAATTAAAATGAGGTTAGATCTATATTTATTTTCTACTACTGCGCATGCGTTTCGCTTTGTTAACGGCTATGCCTATCGTCCGTACAATACCGTCATTTAGCGGTTACGATATACGACAAACGAGATTCAAATGTCAAAGTTGTCAATTAGCGTTAATCGAAACCGCATTTTGTAAGCAAGGAAAACTCCCTAATGTATAACAAAACCTTGATTTACATAAGAAGACTAGAAGTTCCAGGACTACAGGTTGTGAATTTTCTGACCACGATTATATTCTATAGGAAGGGGAGCAGTAATATTTAAAACAAATTGATTTTAATGCTTTTAATGTAGGTGCTGATTTGTATATCGACAAATATTACGAATTCGGTTGTATTTGTCTAAAGGATTTTAACATTAATGAAATAGTAGTATATCGCAGCTCTTTGGCGCCATTTTGGCTTCTCTGGATGAAATTTCCCGAGAGGAGCTATCCTGAAGTCAATCAAAATATTCTTAGACAGTCAAGCGGCTATAAAAGCGCTTGCATCTAGCCGTTGTTAATCCAAGGCAGTATGGAACTGTCTGGAACTACTTACCAAACTAGGTTAAGAAAATAAACTTAAACTGATCTGGATACCTGGACATACATGATATGAAGGCAACGGAAAAGCTGATGTTCTTGAGAAGCAAGAGAACGCATCGGCCTTCATAGGACCAGAATCAGTGCTGAGAATTGCTTATAACACAGCTAAAGAAGCCCTTTCCAGATGGACACAACAGCAGTTTGTAGACGAACGGAGAAAGTTACCGGCCCTAACTGCCATCAGGAGTAAGATCTAAACAATTTCTTCAACTTGGCCGACAGCAGGTGCAGACTGTAGATGGGCCCACTGACGTGTACAAATACAATACAAAATACTGACTCGAGATTTTAAGGTGCATTTTTATGTGATTATGATAGACAGAGATATTTGCAAATCACAAACCCTTATAGCCTTGTACAGATAGTATGTCGAGCGAATTGTCATGATAATGTGTCTGTGTATTCTGGGACGGAGCGAGCCTTGGCGAGAATGCGTAACATGGGATTTTTCAGACCATAAGGCATAGTTTGTCGAGGCGTGTTGTTTGTAACTTAAAACCATATGGTTTATAGGCCCATAACGTAAGCAAGTATTATTCTGTTTCATAATAAGATATTAAGGAATGACTGGACATTTGTAATGCTAAATGTTGAGGAGAAATTTAGGAAATTCGTAAGTGTGCTGGAAAAACTTATTATGAATCTTTCCGTGGAAATAGATGAAAACAAATCGTTTAAACGGGGTTTTAATAAATATTTCTCCTCATATTTCTCACAAGTAGCAAGAAACTTAATTGGGGCTATACCCCTCATTGGTAGGCACAAAGTAAAGTTTGATGCAGATAAAGCTGAAGTTGGTTTTAATTTCTCAGAAATTACTTTTAACCAAGTACGGGACATCAAGCTGGAATATGTTTGGGTTAGATGAACTGATCAAACAATAAAAATGTATAGTTGCTCCACTACCAAAGTTAACTATCTTGGCCCCAAAGAACATTGTTTTCTGTTAATACTTAAAATGGCGGTTGTGTTACTAATGTATAAAAGAGATAATGGGAAGCAAAGTAGCCGAAAATATATATTGCAATAGATCATAATTTACCTTGAAGATAATTCTCATTTTTCACAGCGCCAATTTGGTCCTTCTATCTGACCTCGGCAAGGCTTTTGATTGCGTGGAAGCTTGCTAGCTATAACTTCGCCACAGAAAATTCCTTCCTCTCATCATCCTTTATATGATGTTAGGAAATGAGTGGTCAGTGTTTGAAATGTGTTATCGGCGGAAAGGTTACTATACTGTAGGAGTTCTCCAGAACTCAGTTCTCGGGCCTATATTATTTCTTCTATATATCAGCGACCTGCCAGGGTGCGAAATATTTGGAAAAGCATATGCTCTTTGCCAATGACAGACATAACCATTTCTTTCCTAGCCTACATTTTTCAAAGCGCGCTCTAGGGTTTTTGAGCAGTTGTGGGGTGGGCCGGCGGCGACTCGCTAAGTCTTAGACAAGGAAAGAGAGAGGACAGATAATAGGCCGCAGACGTCTGTTACCAGTTGGGACCAAAGCCAAAGTGCCAATGGCGTAGCATGGAGATTTAAACTCGGAAAAAACTTATTAAAATATTTGTTTATTATAAGACAGCAAAGTGTTCAAAATTAAAAAAAAAACAAAAGATTTTCGGTTTCTTTTATATTTTGTGGCAGATACATGTATATGCTATTACATATGCCTATAATTTCTACTCTTTTCATATTCTTTATACCTATGTATTACTGGAATTGGAATAAATAGGAATGAAAGACCAGGTAGATAAAAACGTTTTTATTGAACATAAAAAACAAATAATACTGTTAAAAGGAAAACTTGCTAATTTCCGATAAGAATCTATTTTGCGAAAATGTATTATAATTTACAACTGAGAGCCAAAAAACAACAACTTAACATGCCAGGATTGCTAGATATCCTATTACAATTAAATGTGAACAGAAAGGTCCTTACAGCATAAATCCTACTACTAATCTAAAAAATAAACATATCAACATTATTTAGTTTACACTGTTTACAGATTTAGCTCTTTTACATATATGCTAATATCTGTTAATTTTAATTGGCTCTTGATACCTGAGCTTGATGTTGAAATTATGGTTGTCATGTTTAATTTTGAGAATTACAGGACACAGAGTTGAAAAAGGAAGGACAAACGCATATTAAGTAGGGTATGTTTTATTAAACTCAACACTTCATAAATTCAAATATTTCTACATTAATTCAATCAATAATTGAGGACTCTTTGGTGGAAGTCATGATAATCAAGTAAATTTTTATAACATTTTGAAAAGGGCCCCTTTATTTTATTTTGTTCATTAAGAGACATTTTTTTTGAAAGTTTGTTGCAAGAAAACCAAAGAACTTGTCATTTATCATTTGACTAATTTTTTGTCTTAGAGAATTTAAAATATCATAGATTTCGAACAAAGTAAATGGGCTTGTTCAAGTTTTTGTTTTATTTCAAAAATAATTTTCAGTATTATGAAAACAACTTACAGAAAAAAAAACGCTGTAGGTCACGGAAATATGTTCTTCCTGGTAGACGGAGAGGTAACTTTTTATTGCTGGAAAAATAGTCAGTAATGTTTCGGTAGCTGGAAATAGACTCAGCCCGGGGGTGGGCACGTGCCTTAAAATAGTTTTCCACCTTTCACTGTGTCATTCAATTTTTATATTAGTACCTAATTAAAATAGAACCCTGCAAATTTTAAATACAAATACAATAATACAAACAAGTTGCGTAGCAGCTTAACGAAAGAGGACGGTGGCGGTAGAGGTGACTGGGACCCAGCTCCGTGGTCGCTGTAAGGGAAATTTTTAGTGAAACGATAAGGGTAAACAATTCCCAAGAAGAATAATTTGAGCATTCATGGAATCCAGGACATTGGGCATGTTGGAAGAGAAGAGGTCTTCGCAGGATGGTGGAATCTGAGGCTCAAGCTGTTACACCTGACAACTCTAGTTGAAATCTGAAGAATTACTTACATTTATCAACTATTACTTATCTAACACTTGATTTTACGCTTACTTTATAATACAATCTTATTTTATTGGCCTTTAAATAATATGAAATTTGTAAAGTTATTTCGCACAGAGTCCATCACTTGTGGGTCGTACTTTTTGCAATAAAATGAATTCTTACATTTAAATTATTTGTACATACTTAAAGATTTTATTAAAAAGTATATATGGTTAACTTCATTTTCTAAACCATGAGTTTCTAAAACACTAGATATAATTTTGTTTGTGAGCGCTAGCACAAAATATTTCCTATGCAAATTATTTTCATTTGTTCTTAAATAATGCTCGAATTTTAAGCAAATATTAATAACATCATCTGAAGGATATGTAAGACCACCGAGAGTTTTAAATTAAATTAAAGAATTCAGAAAATCTGGTTTATTACCAATCAATGCTCTAACACAAGTTTCACATTTTACTGTTCGTTTTAATTTAGGTATGTGAAACAAAACCAGCTATATATATTGTACTATTTGCAAGGAACACGTACTTATAATGGAAGTATTCATGATATAATCATGATCCTTCCAAATAGATTCCAAACTTTCAGCAGGCTCACAAATGTCAATAAGATGAGATGAAGCCATATTTATTTGCTCTTCAGCAACTTACTTACTTTTAGCAACTTGGTGAAACAATTGCTCCCTTAGTTTTATCTTCCGTAGGGAATCAGCAATGGTATCAGTCTCGGCTGCTGCTGACGAGGTTAGTTCCGGACTTTCACAACGACTCCTTTTTTTCCCTGCATTAAGCAATAATAAATAATCGCAAAAACGCTAGATGTAATTTGTAATAATATAATGTGCTATAATTTAGTGCAGAACAATTTCTCCCAATGTTTTTGTAGTGTACAATAAATGTTAAAAACATATAAATGTATGATATTTGCTAGTCGAGTTACAAGTACATAATATGCCCATGCTAAAACAGCAATAAAAAAGATAAGTTAATGAATTTTTAAATAACTCTTATTATAATGTCCGGTTAATGTAATGGCCTTATATCTATAAATAACCAGGAAGCGACTTACCATTTTTGGTTGCCGATATCTGGGAAGTTCTTGGAATATGGTCGGGACTGCTTCATTTAACAGACACACTTTTTCATCTGTTCGATACAAAAAACGTGATTTAAAATGTTTGGAACAAAGCCTGTCATTGCTATATGGTTAAAAATGAACAAGTTTCATATTGGTCGGGATACACAAATTATTTTATTATTGCTTAAAACCATAAAGAAGGGTGTGGTATTTTAATTAACCACTTTTAATGGACAGTATAACATAGGGTGGTGAGAGAAATTGAAACATGTATTCGGTATTGATATAATTTAATAATGCAGGTGTAAATTGCATTTAAATATAATGGAGATAAATAAACAGTGTTTTCTATGTTAAATAGAAAATATATATGTACAATTCTTAGACTAAAACTTTCAATCACTCATCATTCGTTCAAGTATAAAACTAAAATTACAAAAGGTTTCTTAAAATTAGAAATGTCTACTGAAGAGTCTTGATTGTTTGATTTAAAAATTAGTTTTTATCTTTCTTATTTTAATACTTCGTTCTCAACCTTAGTAACTTTCACACAGCATACCTTTCCACTTTGACTGCTTTACCTGCCTTGCTTTACAGGAATTCGACAAGGAATATTAGTCTGCCTTCCGCCATTTTATGTTCCAATTTCCAACGGGAACGGGGATGCTTTCGCTTTTAACTTCGAAGAATTGCTTTAAAAAAGCTCAAAAGGAGGTCTTTTTCCAACCTTGGACAAAGATAACTGAGGTGCACGAAATATTTTCTAATATTTGTGCATACAAGAGAAATTGCCCAAAAAGGAATTTGACCTTTTGGCGCGAAGAGGCACTTGCTAGAGCTCGGTAGCACGACCGACCCAGCAACGTGGAGTGTTTGCAGTGCACTAACTTGAATAATTTCTTTCGTCGAGCGGCTACTGGCGCCACGATCAAATAAAGAGTGGGGATTTGGCGCTTTGCCGAATTCATTTGAAATTACAAGGGTAGAAGCTGTTTTCTTTCTTTATTTGACAGACTGATTCTGACGGAGACAAAAATACATTAACTTTAAAACGATTACAAACGTTTTTCATTACTAGTAAAAGTTGGCTCTATTGGAATCTCTTATATTGACAGCACTGCTGTACAGGTTCGAACTAAGGGATCGTCCGTGTAGGGTTGGACTAAGGGGTTTTGAAAAGCGTGACATTTGCTGATTTAAATGTACAAATTGGGTTGTACCCGGGGTGAAATAAATCTATTTTGTGTTTAATTATGGCTCATTCATTCTACATACATACAGGGTGTTATCACCAAACTATACGGTGAAAAACGATAGTTTATACACGTGTTGGGGTGTTTCCCCAACACATATTATTAACCCAAACATTCCGTCTCTCAACATTCTTGGAAAATCTGATATTCACAAAACAAAAACAATGAGAGAAATAACACCACACAAGCCACTTTCTATAAAATAAATTTGTAAGTGGTGAATCTGAATAATAATTATTATTTTTAATAAATCTCTACGCCACTGGAGAAAGTAAGGAACAGGTACATAAAAAGCTAATTTACTAATTACAAATAACAAGAATATGTTCTGCAATATAATTAGGAGCTTCATAATAGCATATTATAAATCCTATTTAGAAGATATTGCTATAAAATAATTAGTTTTTGAAATATTTGAGAAAACTGATCACTGCCAAAAAACGTCATTTGTTAATTACCTGTGATACGTAACTTCTGGGTCCTTTGAACTGCTGTAGCTTTTACAACCATAAGCTGCACTCCCTACCATTATGCAAAATACAGTTTTTTACACTAAACCCTTCAAAAACACAAATTATCACAATAAAACACGATCGTACCAAATCCTTTGTTTTGCACCAAAGCAATGGCGTCTTGTCGTTTTCGGTAACATATCAATAATCTTGCCTGAATGCAGTGCGCGGTATCCCCTCCCTTTCATAATCTAAGGGTTAAGTGCTAATCGATTGCATATTAATCGGAAAGAGATGAACCGTATTGTATTTTGCTATGCGCAATACTGCCAGTGCGAATGAATGAGTAAACTCGGTAAAATTTTTAAATGTTTCTTCAAGGACTGAAATAAAACAGTAAATAAGTGTCAAACCTTCTCGAAATCGTTTGCGCTTCGAAATCTAGCTAATAAGTATTTGGTAATACATATTTTTCCATCTTCCATTCTCATCTCATCCATCCTTGTTCGCTCGGGTGCATTTCGATGAGTCTGGCCGGGTGTTTGGGTTGCATCATAAAGCAATGATAGTATTGTCTGGTCTTAGTTATAGGGATAATTCTAGATGAGTAGCCTTGGGAATCCTGAAGTTTCCTTCTCCGTACATGGTAGTCCAAATTCAATGCTCACCATTGGAATCTACGAATGGACAGAAGTTACAGCAAAGGTTAATTTGTCGCAAAGTTGCATAATTTGGAGTTTAAGTTAATGTCGGTGAGGAATTAAGAAAATCCCACCTGCTACCAAAGATACTTGAAGAAAACCAAAAGCTTCATTTTACAATTTCGTTTTTTGTAAAATTGTTATTAAACATACTCAAAAACCGAGAACATATCCGATAGGCACTTTATTACCATGCATTTAAAGATAGTTTGTAATTTAAAAAAAGGGGTTTCTGTTTGCAGATGTCATCACTAGATCAATATTTTTACATGCGAAATTAAACTTTAAAAATTACTCTTTGAATTATTTCTGAAATGCATAAACCAATAATATGTTGCCATAACTTCACCCTTTTGAACCGAAGATTCACCATAGTTATTTTTTGTTGCAATGTGGTACTTATAGAATTATGTGCTTGCAAAAAAACTCGCTCTAATAATGAAGAATTATTATTTTAAGCTAGTATTTCGAAATGATTATGTACTTAGCTTAAGAGGATTGGGGATTGGAAGTATTGCTACCAGTTCGAAATTGAATTAAACAATCAGCTTGGTCTATCAATTGCGTGAAGAAAAAAACCTTCTTACCTAAGTTTATATCTAAACCGTGTTTCTTGTACCCAGAACATGTTTAGAGCTTGCTTCTTCATATACCATGAATTTTATAGTCGCTAGTAAACAGACAATCTGACGGAATTCCTTAAACATCATTTTAAAAATTACAAGATTAGAATCAAGGGACAATTATGCTAATTTTATAGTATGAGTTGACACTAATAATGTCAAGAGATTATACAGACTTTACGGGGTACATTACTTAACTCTTTCCAAGGTGGTTTTTGATAAGAATCTTCCTGGTTTATGTCAGGCTCTAACCCATTTAAATTAATTAAATTTAATTATTTTCCAAGGCGCTCGTACGTTAGTTAGCACCAGACAAGGAATTTAAATAATTTTAGTCAATATTTATCTTTATTTTGATTATCATTAGTTTTTAATTAATGCAGGTATTAGTATATGCTACTAGTCATACCTACTGGGCCATAGTTGAAGAGAGCCAAACGGTTTTGATATCTATAAAAAATCAACTTTTAGAGACGTAACTAGGAATACTGTAGTAGTGATTGCGTCTAGAACTGAAGTCGTTTTAGGCTGTAATAAAACGTTGTTTGGACATTTAAAGTAATATAGTTGTGTTTAAATACTAAGAGATTTTTTTATTCCTATTTTAGTACCTATACCAGCTTAGATCTTCGATTTTATCTGAAACAGAATGTAAGTATATGACATTAAGCGATGACTAACTCATTTACATTTTCAATTCATTTCTAGAAATGTATCCTTTCCTTGAAAAGCCGAAATAGCCTACATTTGACCCAATGTAAAACGTTGTTCCAAATAAAGGTTACATTTTAACCTAAATGATTTATATAAAAGCGTATTAAAGTTGTCGAAACTTTTTGCTGTAAATCTCGAGATCCGTACCGGTCAAAAAGCCTCGTAATTTGGAACATGTTTAGGAAACCAATAGACTCCGATTTGGATTTCGTTTACCATTCTAGAAAGCTCGTTTCTTTTTGTATAATTTCAGACTTAAAATAAATTACAATTGTCAAATCGTCATTAACAGAGGGAGGTAAAAAACATCTGCATAGTAACCAAAGATTACCACGAAGTTATAGCTAGTCTTCTGTAGTAGATTTTGATGATTTATGTTCTTATTCACTAAGTTATCACCTTAAGACGTTTTTAGAATTTTGTCGTATCATGTTTTTAAAGAGATATCCCTATTTTCCACAGTATTGCAATTTTTCACAATGTCGACGATTCCAAACAACATTAAAACTTCTCTTGTACCATTTTGGTTAAAACTCCTGCAATAACTTTTTTCTCAATTGTTTATAGCTATTAATTAGATGTATACATTATACAGTGATATAAAAAAGTTATTGCTAAATTACGAATTTTATCAAGCAGTCATGGTATTTTCATTGAATGGATTTAATTGACTCGTACATGTTCTCATTCGCTAAGATGTCATCTTTAGAAGTTTTGGAATTTTGTGGTTACCTCAGTTTTCATATAAGATATTTTCAGTTATTTTAAAGGATGCAATTCGGCATGATATCGACCATGGAAACAATCTAAACCTCCCCTAATGATAATCCGCTTAAATTTTGACTCATGCGATGTATCTTTTTTTCGGAATTATATTTTCAGTGTCTTCATTATACACGAGCAGCTGTATTTTTCTCCAAATGAATTTGACTCACATTTATTGAGTAAAAAATCAATACATCGTTGGTCTACTCTGGGCTTGCAAAAGATCATGATACCTCTCTTTCGGTGAACGCAAATGCGAATACGTAGGTACATATTCCACAAATAATAATTTATTAATCATTAAAAAAAAAGTTAAATAGTCGATTATATGAAACAGTTAAACCTAAAGTCAAAAAAAAAACTCTGAGGTGCATAAATTAAAAATCAATACCTGCCCAATGCCCAACAAAAATCTCAGCATTTTTTTACTGCAAAATGGCTGGGTCAGGACCTCTAAGTTCTGTGGTTGGGGCTATCACTAGATCCGATTTTTTTTAGGCTACTTCAGACGTGTTCTGTAACGTTCATATCTGGAGACCTGGTAGGCCAAATCATTCCTTGGATATAATTTTTAGCAAGATATCTATTAACCACTACGCATGGCAGGGACGAGCATTGTTATCAGTCAGCAAGAATTCTTCACTACCACAACTTTCTGAAAAGGCTTAAAGGCATAAAACAATCTATTAGATCCCTGGATTTAAGACTATTTCGGTTTTTCCGTTAAGCTTACCCCGGCCCCACAACAAAATATCAACACTTTCAAATCCCACTCTTACTTAGCATTTTATCATCTTATCTAAATAGGTCTACTCTGCGTTCGTTGATGAAAATACAATATTGCCATTCTTCTATAGCCCACGCCCTGCTCAAGCTTGCAGCCCAAGCTAACCCAACCTTTGCCATTCGCTTGACGAATCTGCTACAGAGGTTAAAATGCTTCTCTTCTTCGAGCTCATAACTGATGATCACGCAGACTCCTGCGAACAGTTTGTGTTAATAATCATAAGCCATTCGACATTTTATTCTGATGGTGATATACGTTCGGTTTATTAGAGCAAAACTGAATATTGCAAGGTCCTCAACACGTTCTGTGGTTTGTCTTCTTCGACCACGTTCGTATCTATACATCCCACTCCCGGTCTATTTATATCTTTCCACCGCTCTAAGAATCGCTTGTTTTTTGCTGCTCAGAAATACAGCAATTCTTTGATATGAGAAATGCTGCTGTCCCAGAAGTAAGATGTCTCGTGTGGTGCTTTTTTCAACTTCAGCGAATTCACACATCCAACTCATACGGCAAACAATTGTGGAGCTCGAGCACAAATCTGGCTAAATCCATTCTCAGAAATTTTTTACTCTTTTTGCAGATTCCTATACTTCTCAAGATCATACTGTCCTTCTTGCTGGAAATATGCGGGACCTACAAGAACTGCTGAATAGGGTCGTAACCGCCAGTCGACATTTTGGCTTGACACTTAAGCAGCAGTTTCCAAGGTCAGGATTGCCATGATGTTAGCAAACCTCCGATAATGGAGAAGCTACATGAAGAAAAAGCAGATACTTCTTAATAATCTCTACAATAGAACATACTTACGGAGCAAAACCCGTTAGAGCTTGAGAGCATATCGTGCCAAATCCAATATTGGTACCAAAGCACGATGAATTCCCATAATCATATTCTTTCTTAACAGTTTATAAACTACGTGGATGCAGTCAGCTGATTTTTATATTCCCATACTTCCAGTTGAGTGTTCTGTGCTCATGGTTTTAAAGTAGCTATATATTAGCAATATTATTATTAGTGATTGTAAAAATGGATGATGCTAATACCACTATGGGTGCAAGTAATGCGGGATCAAGAAAAAGGCAAAAAATAGGTGGCAACCATAGAAGGTTACATTAAAGAGACAAGTTAAATTATTATTATCAATGCAGAGAAGAAACTTAGATATTTTGTTTCTTTGTTCCACAGAAACCAAACTTCTGGTTTTGCCGTCAAGTCATTTAAAAAACCTTGTTCTCACAAGGGCTCTACATATTGTTGTTCGGAAATAAACCTCCTCGGTGATGTGTAATAAAGACGATGTTCTTCCAACGCCACTAATGACAATAATATTGAACTGGATATCAAATTATGCCATTTTTTGCCTACCACTGCTGTCAAACGTAAACGATCCATCAGAAACCACCCTACAGAGCGAGAGTTCACTGTAGCATATTTTATGCCAAAACGATTTTCAAAATAAGAAAAGATTCAAGCGTGTCAAGTCATGTTCTGAGTTATGCGTGTAGCAAAAGTTTCTTTTGAGGGTAAATCCCAAAAGCTACTTCGAGGAGGTGACAAAATTTCCGAGACGCACACCGACAAAAGCAAAATATCAGACAATTTCTAAAGGGGCTACCTACTAAGAAAAGCCATTATAATAGAAGATAATGAAAATGCGTTTAGCTTGATTGTAGCCTATCCATGAGAAAGTTCTTTAACTTCTGAAAGAAGAAATATTTTTATCAAATTGGCAGACCTGCTTCAGACTGCTGTGCCCAGTGCACGAGACAAAAACATCTGAAATAAAGGCACTGGATGAGGATGCAAGGAGAAAATCGCTCTGGAGTTAACAATGCATAACAAGTGTGCCAATGCGTTTTACGAATCAATCAGAATTACACCTGGAAATTCATACACTTTCTGATTCGACCTGCAATAGGTGCAGCCATGGCCAGGGACCCCCATCAATGATTCATTTTGTTCATACTAAGTTAGCTTGTGTATTTTTATTGCGATGACATAAAAGCTAAGAGTCCTGCATTGTATGTATGGACTGAAGTCCAAGCCGGGCGGGGCCCTGAAGAAATTGGATCTGCTTTGTTGCACACTTGAACATCCTTACTCTCACAGACATCAATTCATATACTGAGATTATTTTTTGCCACAGTTGCGGCGAACAAAATAGGAACTTGTGCATCATTTTTACTTTGTACAATTGGTTGAAATTCAAATTTTTATCAGCTATAATAGAATTTATAATATCGTTCCCGGTCCGCGGCCAGTCATTTTTACCGGCCTACCAAGTGTTTGGTAGCGTAGAGAAAGACCTTAAAAAGCATCAACTTCTACCATTACGATTAAGCGGCAATCTACAAGAGACATGATGTTTTCAGGTCACTCAACAATGACGAAGGAAATAGCTGGAAAATCTGTTACATCAAAACTCTGGAAGAAAAAGCCAAGAAGATCAATGGCATTGCGAGAAAAAGAAAAAACTTTGGGAAATATATTAACTAAACACTTTGGAAACGAGTGGAACAATGACGAGAACTTCGATATAATGGAAATTGCCAAACTCTGCTAAAATGGCAATTTTTCATTAAAAAGTTAGATAACTCCAAAATTCCAAAAAAGGCTGGAGGTAACAACTTAGTGAATAAGAACATATATCACTAGTCAAAATCCACTGGCAAGACCGGCTATAACTACCTGATAAACCTTGGTTATTTTGCAGGCATTCTTAAAACAAGTGTGATTTCTTTTAAGTTTGAAAATACACAAAAAGAAACGGGCTTTCTAGAACTGAAAGCGAAATAAATCCAAATCGGACTTTACTTGGCGTTCTAAACATAGTCGAAATTAAGACCTTTTTTGGCGGGTACGGATCAATTGTTGAGCACTTTATATATTATTAAAGTCTGCACTCGTGTCAAGCAGGGTTTAAAATTATTGATCGAATAAATAATAAATCCAAATTAATATCAATAACTCAGTGGTTGTTCGTTCATATGGACTACATTATTACATTTCCAATTATTGTTGTTATAACATGAAAATAACCTAGCAACTCTGAAAGATCAGTATCAGTTGGTGGAACCCAGAATTGAATTTGGTGATTTGCATTCAAACTTGTCTTCATACATTGCTATTTTACAGAATACTAACAATCGACAATATCCCCTTTTGTAAAACTCTTGACAATAATTTGAACAATAGGAATAAATGGTAAATACAGTCTGCAGCTCTAGGGGTCTGGTTCTTTCACAATAGATTTTCAACAAGGCGTGAAATCTGAGCTCCGCAATCGCCTGCCAATTTAAAATATTTCGTTTCGTAAATTAAACTGCTTATGATTGTGCTTTTAGATTTGATTAATTAAAAGTTTTAATGAATTTCAATTAGATTTATCTAACTCAGCTGTGGTGTACTTTTTCACAGCTTTCAAATTAGAAGTGAAAGTTCTGGCCGAAAATTATGCACCCTTCAGATGAAAATGGCAAAAATTTGTATATGTTTTTGGGGTGACCATAAATACCGATCTTTCATATGATTTGAAAATTATTTCCTTCTGAAATCTATAAGCCAATCATGTCCTTCCCTGCTCCCCAGTCCGCAATTATCACTAAGAATAATTTCGATCAAAGCTAGATTGTGTAGATTAGGGGAAGATAATTTTAATACAGAAGATAATACTATAATAATATTGACTGAACTAATGTTTACAAGAACTGAATGAACTTAATATGATATTTATTGGTTTTGAATTTCATCATAAATTTTAAGGTCTTCTCACATTTTTCACTAATTTTTAATCGCAGAACGCAATGATTTAGCTGGTGGATATGCAGTACCTATTTTGAGAAGCATCTAGGATTATTTGATATCTTACGTATGAACCTATCCCAAGACGTTGCACCCACTCAGTTGTCTAAAAAGAATATAATTTATTTTACGCTAATGCGCGTGGTAATAAATTAATTCGTTTAAATATATTTTTTAGGTAAAATTTGTTTTATTCCACGTATTTTCTGTGCAACCAAGTGCATGAACTAGAATTAGAGTTATACCTATGCGTTTATTGTAGATATAGGGTTTTGTTTTTAAGATTATATAAGCATTTTGTCTGTTTTAAGTTACATTGTTTAATATTTTGTTAGATCTCTCTAAGTGTTATTTCTTTTGTATCTTACTTTTGCGTTTATTTTTTTTCTTCCAAAAAGATGCTTCAAACCTTATATTACCTTTTTTTATCTTCAAGGGCCTTAACTATCTATGACCATGTTCAACAATTTTTAATGACAAACATTTCCAGTTTCCAACATATTTTGAATGTGAAAATAGCCAATATGGTTCGCAACATGCAGCATTAGTAACTTTTGAGTAACATAACCACGAACGGGCCACGGGTTCATATTTTGACATCGTATTGTAATATAGTAACTAAAGCTTTTATTTCCTGGGTCGGATCTTTAGAAAATGGCCCTTCAGTTGCAAACTCATAATAAACCTCTTATCGTGATCCGATAATTTTTCCCTAAAAACGCTCCAAAGTCAGAGATACTAATATTACTTTGCGCCTGTATGGTGTTCACTTTTTCTAAAGGATTTTTCTCGCGTTGCTTTGTCAATTTCCTTTTCTGGGCACCACTTTTATTTTTATTCGACCTTCCTTCCATTTTGTAAGACTGTAATAATATATACGGCATGTACCTACCGACTAAAATAAATAATAGAAGCAGAAGCTGTAATAGTTATAGGGATAGCAGCCTGTACATCACCCTATACTTTACATCTTTACAAGGTTATCCTGTAATGCTCTAAGAGTTTTCTATTCAATATATTTTTCTATATCTACAGTGTGGTCATTTAAGTATAGCACCAAATGGGATTTTTTAAAATTATTTAAAAAAAGATAACTAAAAAATTAAAATTTTAAGATAATTTTACAAATATACTTGAATTTGAATAAAGTTAACCAAAATTTATTTCATTTTGATTATTTAAAAAAAAATGTTTATGGTGAAAATAAAAAAAATGGAAATTACTAACTATTTCAAGAAAAAATGTTAAGAGATCATGTTTTAGTATTTTCGCATACCATTAAATTCAAAGTAGCTTTTCTTAATAACAATTTGCTGAATTTTTTGAAATATGGATACCTTATTATTGTACAATTTTTGAACTACCATGTAGGCTGTTTGCTTGGAACCATTATAAGTTCTTCTAATATAATTATCGAACATGCACCAACTTTCGTTATTTGTGTGTTGTTTGTCCAAGAAATATTAAAAAATTGCATATGCGTTACACACTTATAAATAACACTTATAAACTACACTGTATAAATAACAAATATCAGTGGCACTGACTATAAGGAATTTTCTTATTAAATTAACTTAAAATTAAAGGCCATCCAACCCTATACAGAAGTACAGGCTAATAATTGCAATTGATCTGTTTTACAGATTTTTTCGCTTATTTCTTCCAAGTAGCAACTGTAGAAAAATTTCGAGTAAGCTACTGGATTGCACTTAAAAACGTACATTAAGAATGTATTAACTGAATTTTAATATACGCCGAAACAAATAAGTTATGGCAATATTCAAAATGATCAAAAATTTAGAACTGTCCTGTAGTCTGGGTCAAACGTCAATTAATATTGTATATCTGGGCCGATGGGTTGAGGCGGAAATTGCGCGCTGTACTTTTTTTTTCTACTGATGAAAATGGTTTTCACATAGTTTTAGTACTAAGGGTATACTAATTTTAAGTATGAAAAAAATGGTCTGTCAGATCTGTAAACATGGCAAATGCACCTGGCATGTGAAAAACTATTTTTCTTTATAAATATAACTTATTTTGAAAGCTCCGAAAATTCGTCAAATGTCAGATTATTGTTTTTTTCGAAAGTTTCATAATCTACTTTAGTAAATATAAAAGATTTATTGGGAAAAAAAGTCGATTAATTTTTTTTATTGCTGAAACCCATCGGAAAGTTTTGCCAGACTGAAAAATTCTTTATAGTGTCACCAATAGAAGAAACTACAACAGAAATAATAAATAGTCACTGCCTCCTGTACTATAAGATGTACATTGGGAAATAAAAAAATATTTAACATATACTATCCCAGGACTACGATATAGACTTGATATCTAGAAAGATGAGATTGTATAATATATCTGAGTGTGTGCTAAAAAGGTAATTAAATAATCTGAACTGAATGCGATTTTTTATAGAGTTCTTTTTACCATTGTTCAAATTGTTCACTTTTTGGCTTAACTTGTAAATTTCCTGTATCCTATTGATTTTAGCCGATTATGACCTGTAAGTAAATAACGAACTTAATAAAACATACAATAACAGCATATTATTTTGCTCAGCTACCCCATCGCCAATGTTGTTTCAGTTAAATATTCCAAACATGAGTGCCCGGTTTATTCCAAATAATAGCAGGCATTTGGACAAGCATCTAAAAAGGGGGTGGAATTAGAAAAATAACTGCCCGATATTGATATATGCTCAGCTGTGCGATCGTTGATTTTTGGACAAAAGGAAGTTGAACAAAGGTGTAGAGGGTATTACCGACTAAATAGCTAAATCGATTGTAGTACATCTGTCAGCGCCTTTTAGCATAAAAGCTTTTATTATTTTATGTCATATTTTATGTGAATTAATCATGATTTAAATATGAAAAATTTGTCATTATGTGAATAGAAATTGCAATCTGTTCATTTATTGGAAACCATATTAATCTGACCGCTGCGCTGCTGGAATGAATTTCACTGTTGTTTTCGAGTAGATCGGCTTCACACATTTAAATCTTATATTTACATGACATTAACACTTATTTGGTTTAAATAGATTATGGTTGCATTTAAAGCCATTTAAAATAATTAATAGTAAGTTTAGGGGCATATACTGAAACTTTTTTTCCTAGTTACAGCCGTTACACACAAATTTTTCATTAGATATGTAGTAATGTATCTTAAAGAACTAGCACTAGGGAGAGTGCTGCCAATATTTTGGAAATTCCAGGACGTTTACAACTGTGAGGTCTGATAGTTAAAACCGAATATCATCACAATTGTGAACAGAATGACGATTGTGAGCACCAAGAGCCAAAAGTGGAAGTCAGAATTGTGAACAACAGTGAATCCATCAATTCTGAGCACTAACAATAAAAAATCTGAATTGTTCAAAATATTTACTTTGAACACCAATCTATGGAAAACCTGCTTATGCAATAACCGGAGAAGTGAGTATTCAACCCAAGTTGGATCAATATTTTGATCTATTCTCGCATGCTTATAATGCGGTTTATAAAAAAATTCAAAACATTTTCTGCCCTTTCGAATATAAATAACAGGAAACATCCTTTCTACCAGGTAGGATGACCTATTAGGCCGAAAGCGCTCCGCTACGATTCTAATAAAAATAAAAATTATTTTGCACGAAATATAGAAGTCATTCCAATCTTCTTAGCTTAGATTAATTTATTTATTCCATCATTCTAACTATTTCCAGTATCTACAGTTTTTATGTTTTAGGTAAGAATAAAATTCAAATGATAAAACAAAAATGTTGTAAATTAATTTTGATTTAAATATATATATTTCTTACCCTTTACATTGCAATTTCACAACTGACAATAATTATAAATATTAAACTCTAGTATGGCTTGTTTACCTTAATGCGTTTTGCAAAAATGACATCTTTTTATTCATAAATAAAATATTTAATTATATTTTTTGAAATTAATTTTAATATTTTAGCTTTCGTTGGTGTAAACATATGTGCTAAAGAAAGTTAAAATATCCGAATATTGAAATTAATTTGCAGGAAGAAAGTTCAATATTTGATTTATGAATAAAAAAAACTTTTTTTGCACCTATTTTTTATTTGTTGCAATAGGAATATTGGCGAACACAATTTTGTATGGTCTCTTTTCAACAAATAAAACTATTAAATGTGCCTTTGCCGAAAATCAACATGAATGACCAAAAAGGACTGAATATGAGTCTTTAGCATCAAAGAAAATAATTATTATATAATATAAAAGCAATAAGTACATACCAGACAGACATGTAAATTCCTGACGAGATGTTCCCTGATGCTCTGAACTCGTATAGAGCAAGAATATTCGCAACGACCTTTTCAACCGAAGATGACCTCAATTTAATTTTAATTTCCTCGAGGTGCATTTTAAAGCCCAGAAATGTTATTTAAATGATAAGGAGCTGCGTACACCCCTTCAATAAAGTGCCGGAAGTTTCGCGCTTGCGTAGTATGTTGTCCGTTGCGATTACAGCGACTCAAGTGGCGCTTTAAAAAACTAGCCAATTGAGCTGAATATCTTACTGTTGCTCCCCGACGGGATTTAATTACAAATACTACCTGTGAATCATTTTTAGAAAGATGTAAGCACAGGTTATTTGTATAAGCTGTGAGGTAAAATTCGGTTGTCGTACTGCGATCTTTAATTCTATTTTTCTTCATTTTGGGAAAGTCTTGCGCAGAGCTCCCGGCACTTTATTGAAGGGGTGTACGCAGCTCCTTGTATTTAAATGATCCGGCAACGAGAATTGTCTTGTTAACTTTTAACTGATCAATCTTGGGTGGTGTGTGGTCGATTTTTTTGAATGGAATCACATATTGAAATTTATGATTGCCTTATCTTTCTAATTTTTTGTCGTTTTCTAAGCACGTAGCTGAATTGCTTATGACAAGGAGCCTCGTTCATTCGGTTTGTTTGGAATTACAATGTTTTTAACCCTAATTCTGAGCAAGTATGTATTAAAAGCAATAGGTATATGTACAGTGTCTGCAGATAATAATGAGATAAAAATCCAGACATCTCAAATTTTACAGATGCTTGGAAAGCTTGTAACTCTATGCAGAAACTAGAGCTTAGATGTAGTTTTTCTCGCTAAATATCGTGTCACCTTTCCCCATGTGCACACTATTATTCAAACTAGTGTCACTTCTAATTAAGCAAAAACAGCATCAGGGTAATATGGTCATTAAAAAACTGAGAAGAAATAAGATATTGGCTCGAATATATATGAGCCAATTAGGAAGTTAGGGGTGTGACGCACAGTGGCAAAATAGCAAAAGACACATGGAAGTGAATTCTCAACCAAAAATAAGCAATTTTTTTATGATTAATTAATAATGTTTAGAGGGCATTTGACAGTTAGGTATAAATAAAGGGTAATATATAACTAGTGCTAAACATTCTACCATATGTGCGTGGTCTTGTCTGAAAATGTTTAATCTCAGGTCACCGTCGTATAATCGTACGATTTGTCTCGTGAAACGTGTAAGGTTTTGTTCAGGTTTTCAGGAGGTGGCTTTAATATCATCGGGAAGGTCCCAAATAGGGTTCCCACAAGTCCTTCCTTCGGAAGGACAAACCTTCGTTAGAGTAAAGTACATCTGTTTTTCTTGTCTAAAAATTGTCCTCGATATTGACAATTTTTCAAATTTCGAACGCCGCGCCTTTAAATTCAATCTTTTTTTTAGAAAAATCTAGAGAATATGCAAATAAACGATTTGATTTCTCTGAAAACAAAAAACTGACAACTGACAGTTTCTAAACCTAATCTAAAAAATGGATTTCCCTCATACACTGAAAGTGGAATTACATTTTTGATAAAATTCTAGCGATTACTAAAATCGTTTCTCTTGTTTCGTATTTTCTGAGCATCCCAGCAAGTTTTGCTTTTACAGAAAGATTTTTTTCTGTATCTGGGACAAAGTGGAGGGATAAAAGACACAGACGTTCATGGAGCTGTTGATAAATGTTAATATCAAAGAAAACTGTCAACATTTTTTAATTTAATTAAAAAACATTTAGATGTAGCTACGTCAAGCAAAAAAATACTTTTAAAAGATAAGCAAGAAATTGCTTTCTTTAAGGCTCACAACGCTCAAATATTTTCATTTTGACACCCGAAACATTTCTCTGCCTCTGGCGGCAGAGCTTTGTCCTTCTTGTCATATCAGATAAGGTGGCAACCTTAGTTCCAGTGCATCATTCTAGGACCTTCTTTTTCATTTATACCCTCGGTTTAGGTAGGGCATCACAATATGCAGATACTCAGCTTTACTAACCCAAATACTTCATGCATTTGATTCTACATATTAATGAGAGGTCAAGATAAATATTATCTTCGAGTTTAATAATACTGACATCTATACAACTAAAATTACTTTGCACTCATAAAATTTTCAATGTAGTTTTTTATGTACCAATATATTATTCTAAAATCCTCAAATGAAATATTCGGCTATATAGGTATAAAAAAGTAGGATTCTGGCCAAAACTATGTTATATGTTTCAGCACTAAAGCAGATTCAGTCAAAACGTCTTAGATGTATGCAAAAAAGCTTAAATGTTTAGTAACAAATATACTGAAATTTATATTCTAATCGATTCAGGTCCACAGCATTGGTGTACATTTGTTTTCTTCAAATTATTAAATAGCAGCTAAAATGTTTTCGTAGTCCTTAAAAAAATCCGTTAGTACTAGCTAAAAAGTTAGTTTTAATGAAAATATTTATTCCTTGCCAAAATTTTATTTTTAACCCCACAAATAACACATTTAATAACCAAAAGTTTGCCCTAGATGAAATCATATTTAATTTAGTTAAATTGCCCTAAAAAATTGTTTGATACCTTGGTTAAAATATTTTTCTAGCTCCTAGGTTAAGTCGAATATAGCCGAACGAAGCGAAACGTCACTGCGCAGGTGCGGCTCTGCTTGCGCCAGATTCAAGAATCAGGATCATAGTGTTAGTTAACAGTAATATTCTTCAGGTCCTGCCTTCATCTTTATTCTTGTACCATCACGTAGCTTTCGTTTTTATAATACGAATTAAAAATTATAAATTCTACATAAATTATGTTTATTTTTTTTAATTGCGATATATTAACATGAGAAAAACATCCATTTTTTCCCACATTAAACGGCCCTAGAATACAAACGGCTAACCCATTACTCTAATTAGGGCCAACTATTAATTATGAAGTTGGAAACTAAGATATGCAGAACACTTCAAAAATCTTTTCAGACTTTGGAACAGTCTTCGACCTAATTGATGACACGAGAACAATTATTTCGATTGAAAGAAAGATATTCCTAAAACACTGCAATTGCTCTTCACGGTAAGAAACTTTAATATTCTTTTATTGTGAGGGTCCAAATAAAAAATAAAGGAGAAAATATAAACACCATAAACTTTTATAGTTGCAGAATAAATTAAATCAAAATCTGAAAAAAACTCAAACAAATTAAAATTTACTTTTTGAGCTTAATTTGCTCAACATCTGTAAACAGTCAATTAAGGTTTATTTGCTTCTAATTTGTTGTCACTAATTTTATTCAAACTATTTTCAATTTTGCTAGGAAAGAAACTAACTGAAACTAACCAAAAAAAAACAAGTTTATCAACATGAATGGTGAGAAAGCTGATAATATTTACGAAAAATCACATCTACGAACTTTTAAACAACTTCCTCTATCCGTGAACTTTGAAATGAAAATTAGAGAAGAATATAATTATTAATAAATCAGTTTTAAAGAACCTTGTTTGATCATTAAAATACTACTCTTGCGACTGAAAGATTTATCATTGCAATGACTAATATTGTTTTAAGAGCTATAATAATTTAGGCAAAGGCAAAAAGTTTAAGATGTGATGAGTACATAATAATGATAAATTCAGGAGTCAAAGAAAAACCGGAGGAGTCCGTATTGCATAGGTAGAACTGTCCTGCCGTGACGGAGAAGCATCAGCCTACCTAGTTTCCTTTTTCTATGGAAAAAGTGAGTAATAATGGCGATGAAATAGGCAGGTGAGGATATAACACCATATGTTCCAAAACAAGACAGGGTGGCAACAAAATTTAACAAGTTCGAAATGGTTGAGTTAGTGCCCAGTTCGCTTTCTAAATAAATGTTAGATACAGAAAACTCTCATTTGGAGACAAAAGGATGCTGGTGTGAAAATATTCCCTTTCGAAAAAATATTCTGGCCAATTGGACTAAAGAATCTGTGAAAAAAAATGAAAATAACAAATCAGGTGTAGAAGCACTTATTAAAAACTAAAGCGCACAGGAAGTACTTCATCTGTACGGTCATATTAGCAACGTAACAATGTACATCGTTTGGAAATAGTAGAGAGATTAAAAAAAGATTCAGATAGCACAGCTCTCAATATCTACAGCTTATCTCCCAAATAAGCCTCAACGAACATCAGCACAACAACATCTTTTTCTACCTTTCAACAACACAAGAAGTAGGCCATGTGTAATTATTGTAAAAGTTATGAGAATAAATATTCACAATCTATTTATTTACTAATTGGCTTAGTTTCGGTTAGTGTAAACTTGCAAAATAAATACTTTAAAAAGAATGACACAGTTTTTCTTGGTAATAATCTTTTTATATGCCACTTATGGCAGATATTTTCGGTGGAGTATACTTTGACATTTTTCCTCCAAATTTGTTACAGACATGCCACTCTACAAAATATCTTCTAAAGGAATTTACTCTCTTGAGTTTTTAAACAAGTTAAATATATAAATGTCAAAGTATATACTCACCAAAATATCCATCATTTGAGGAACAGCTTTTCCAATGGCATTTTGTTCAAAAATATGTTTTTCTTTCGATTGAAACTAACATCTAGATGTAACAAATTTTCCCGGTTTAAATAATATTTATCAGAAAAATTCGAAAAATTAAAAAATATTTGGATTAACGCGTTTTGTTTCAGTTAAAATTTGACGTAGTGCTGTTTGTTGCAATTTATTAATATCAGAAAGAAAACAGTTTGTAGTGAAATTAGAGAAAAACGACTAAGAATCAAGAACACCTTTTTTGTTTTGTTATTCCTTTCAAAAATACAAACGTAGGTACAAGAAAACATTAGTTCTAATAATATATGAAATCCATTTTAAGAAAAAATTGTTCCTGGTAAGGGTCTTCTTGGAGGTAGTCGCACATAGTTTGTTCTTCACTTTCGTCATCAGCAGGATCTGCAGTTTCAGCGCTTAGTTCTGTCATGACATTTAAAGCATGACTATAGAACTTATGCTGCGATAGCGGGATGCCCATTCTTGTCCAAATCTTGCACACATGTTACAGCGATCCGGCATATCCGTCATCGGAGTACGACCTCGCGTTGTTATTGCCATTAGTTTCTTCGAAGTGTCATCAAACCTATAGGTGTATGCTCAGCTTTTATCTTAACATCAACGTAGCCGTTTTTTATACATTTTTGTAAAAATATTCTTTTCATGTCACTAATTCCATCTTTTTCCTTTAGTTTGATTTTGAAATCACTGTAGTTTTTCGCCTGAAACTTTGACAATTTCAGATTCTTTGTAAATTTTAATGTAAGCTGCAGGCTTCAACATCTCTGCAGTTTTTTGTAAATTTTTCTCAACTCGACCAAGTACTCTGGTAAGTACGAGAGACCGCGAACTGGGAAATACATTACTATCTCTGTTATGCTTTTTGGGGATTTTAAGGCGTAGACGACGTGTTGGTTTTTATTCTGGCCTCCACAGCCGTCCATAAAAAGCGTAATTTGGGCTATGGAAGCATCATTATGTGCTTTTTCTGAAAAGTCTATTACAGCTGAAATAATTTCATTGGCACCTCTTGGTGCCTGTGTCTCATTCCAGACACAAAAATATAGATTTCGAGTTGCAACATCGGTCACGCAGAAAGAGTAGTATGAAATGTATTTTGTATAGCAAGTAGCAAGCCTCACCAATAGAAACTTTGGGAATTGGCTGCACTTGTTGCAAGTCAAAGTACGTTACGCTTGGTTCTAAGGTTTCCTTTATCAAAGTATGGAATCAAAGGTCTTTGTTGTGAATTATGAGATCCGACGTTAAACCTTCTGTCCAAGCATATTTGACAATAACTCGACAAGTGTGCCTTTACTCCGTCCCTGTGTTTTTGCATTCTGCAACGCACACAAAATTCAACACCGATAGCAGCAGCTAGAGTGAAGCGAGGAAGAAGGGAACCACTGATACGAACTCTAAAAAGATGCAAGAAGGCAATTCTCTCCAGCAAGCCGTTCCGTAAAAACGCGTATCAAATAGCATAAAATAATTTTGTAATTAACAGCAATAAATTAGCATTTAGTAAAGTTAATCATCGAGTCTTTTTTAATCAACAATTCAACATAAATTTTGGTCCTTCGAGCAGGATTTAATCAGCAGCAATTAGTTAAAACAATCAAGATTTCGTACGCAATTCAAGTCGGCGTTTTCATTATCAATCAATAACTCGCAAGTTCGGCGAGCTCGTGTGTGACAAAGACAACAAGTTACAGTGTCGGTCGTTAGTAACAAAGACAGGAAATATTAAACGAAACATTCGTAATAAGCAAGCAAGTGTATGGTTTATGGATGGTTAATGGAATGAAAATCTTCTTCAGAGAATCTTGGAGATATGGTGAAACAGCAACATACATAACAGCAGAATACATCAGATAAGTCCTTTTAACCTATTCCAATGTCAATTAGATTAATTAGTGTGCATGTTTTATTTTGCGTAAAGATTTTAATTTTATTTATTCAATTCAAGCAGTTTTAATCGGTTAAACAATATTATCGATAAATAATATGGCTGAAATACAGCAACTTAAAGCAACAAAAAGTAACATTAAAGGTCAATTAACAAGATTTAGAACATTTCTGTCGAGTTTGACGGACAATGATCCAAGGTTAACGGAATTACCACGTAGGTTTGCTACAAATGAGAACTTGTTAGACAATTTTATTTCCGTTCAAATTCAAATTCAGGCATTAGACGTACGCAAAGATTTAAGTGACGAACAAAAAGCCACGGAATATCTAAATGAGTCAGCTTTGTTTGAAAATAATTATTATGATACAATAGCACAGGCATCTATTCTGTTAAGAAATTGCGCAATCAGTAGCGATAACGATTCGCAGAATCGAAGCCACAGTCAAAACTCTCCACACTCAGACGGTGTTAAACTTCCTTTAATAAATTTGCCGACATTTAACGGCTGTGCTGATAAATGGCTTCAGTTTTGTGAAACATTTGAATCACTGATAGACCAAAACAAGCAATTAAGCAAAGTACAAAAGTTTCATTATTTAAAATCATGTTTGTCCGGTGATGCAGAAGCAGTGGTAGGCTCTCTTGAGGTAACGTCCGTGAATTATGATATAGCATGGACGCTACTAAAAGAACGTTTTCAAAATGATCATTTGATTATTCACAATCATGTTCGAGCATTTTTTGAGCTACCTATCATATTAAAAGAAAATTCAGCATTATTAAGAAAATTTATTGATGAGATCAAGAAAAACATTCGAATTTTAAAAAGTTTTAAGCAACCAGTTGATAGTTGGGACACGATATTAATATACTTGTTGACCACAAAACTGGATCAAGTCAGTCGAAGAGAGTGGGAGTCAGCAAATATAGGTAAGCAAGTGTTGCCAACTATAGACAATTTTCTTGCTTTTTTAACCACACGATGTCAACTATTAGAAACGTTGTCAAACACAAGAGAAACTCGTGCAGACCCTAAACCAATAAACACAAACAAACCATTTAGTTCTCGATCATTATATTCGAGCCCTAAGCCTATAAATGTTAACAAAATGAAGTGTTTATGCTGTAACGAGGCTCACTTAATTTTTTACTGTTCAAAATTTTTATCGATGCCAATCAGATCAAGAATTTCTGAAATCAAAAGGCTAAAATTATGCTTTAATTGTTTTAGATCAAATCATGCATATAATGAGTGTTATTCTCCTGGATGTAAATATTGCGGCGATAAACATAACTCATTGCTTCATGAAAATAACGAAACTCAAATTTCAAATGCGCAAACAAATATGCTGCAAAACAATAACCAATTTCCTGAATACCAATCAAATGAATTAATCAATCATAATCAATTGTTGCATCAAATACCAAATCATTATAATCAATCATACCCAACAAGACATTATGATCAAGGTTTCACACAACAAGTGTTCAATCAATCAGAGCGCTCTAGTAACGATCCATCAATTAAACAAAATGAAAAACCAAACTTTTATCCAATGAGTCAATCAAACAATCAACGAGATCATCAAATCAATCATAATCAACAAAATCATCATCATTCATTCAATCAATCTGACCAAGAACCAATCATTCCTAGTAATCAATTTTTCAATCATACAATCAATCAAGTAAACAGACAAACCAGCAATCAACTTGAATCTAACAACACTAATCCATCAAACAATCAAACATATAGTCAAGTATTCTTTAATCAATCAAATCACATCACACACACTAACGAGCATGTTCCAACAGAGTTTGGTATCACATCAGTTTCATCAGAAATCAAGCAATCAGAAATCTTATTATCAACAGCATTAATTGATATCAGTGATAGATTCGGAATATTTCACAAAGCACGCGTATTACTCGATTCGGGGTCACAGTCAAATTTCATTACACGCGAACTTTGCAACAAATTAAAATTAGATACTCAAAAAATCGATGTTCCTATAAGTGGTATCAACACAAACGTCTCAAAAATAAGTTCAATGACCAAATGTACAATAAAATCGCGATTCAACTCTTATCATTTAGATACAACTTTCTTAATATTGGATAAAATTACCGAAAACTTGCCAGTTGTGAAAGTTAACTTAAATGATATAGTGATCCCCCCCAATGTAAATTTAGCTGATGAGACTTTTAATATTCCTGGAAAAATTGATTTACTATTGGGAGCGGCTGTGTTTTATGATTTAATGTGCATAGGACAGATCAAGGTAAGTAATGAGCAGCCAATCATACAAAAAACGAAATTTGGTTGGGTTATATCAGGAAGAACACCGATAAGTATTAAAGCACCAAACATTTGCACATTCGTAAGAATGAAAAAGATTGAAGACCAACTTGCAAGATTTTGGGAAGTGGAAAGTTTCGAAAATATTAAAATGGTAAGTAACGAAGAAAAAGAATGCGAAAAAGAATTCCAAGACAAGGTAAGACAGGATCAAAACGGAAGATTTGTTGTTCCCTTACTTACCAAGGAAAATATAAATGAAGTTGGTGAATCATATGATCTTGCTTTAAAGAGATTTAACATGTTAGAAAGAAAACTAGATAGAAACGTGCACTTGAAAACTTTATACGTAAATTTCATGAACGAATACGAGGACTTAGGACATATGTCTAAGATACCTACGGATGAGTTAACTACCAGCAATAGGCCAACATTCTATTTGCCACATCATGGAGTACTAAAAGAGACTAGTAGTACCACAAAATTAAGAACTGTTTTCGACGGTTCCATGAAAGCTTCTAGCGGCGTATCACTAAATGACAAATTGAAAGTTGGGCCGACAATACAAGAAGATTTATTTAGTATACTAATTAGATTCAGAAAACACAATATTGTTTTAACCAGTGACGTGGAAAAAATGTACAGACAAGTGTATGTTCAAGAAGAATATAGAGATCTACAAAGAATATTATGGCGTTCGAACAAGTCAGAACCGATTCAACACTACAGGCTCAATACTGTAACATACGGTACGTCTAGCGCACCTTTTCTTGCGATAAGAAGTCTTCATGAGGCAGCCAATTTACATAATGACGAATATCCGACAGCCTGTAAAATTATCAAACGTGACTTTTATGTCGACGATCTATTGTCAGGAACTAACACGACTGATGAGGCAAGACAACTAAAGAATGACATAAAAAATGTTTTATCACAACATGGATTTATTCTGCGTAAATGGTCATCAAACTCTTCGCAGTTGTTAGCTGAAGAAAAAAGAAATTCAAATCAAGACGTTCAACATCTTTTATCCAACGATGGAGTAAACAAGACACTTGGAATTTTTTGGAATCCAAATGAAGACACTTTGCAATATACCATTACCTTAACGGGTTCAGAACGTGTGACCAAACGAACAATTTTATCAACAGTGTGTCAAATATTCGACCCATTGGGCTTGGTTGGACCATGTGTCGTCATGGCAAAAAAAATATTGCAAAGGCTTTGGAAATTAGAATTAGATTGGGATGAATCATTACCCCATGATCTCCACACATGCTGGAACAATTTCAAATATGACATACCAAACTTGAACCTGTTGAGATTACCACGACAGGTTACTACCAAGACAGTAAAACACGTACAAATTCACGGCTTTAGTGACGCATCTGAAACATCATATGGAGCATGCGTCTATTTAAGATGTACAGATCATTCCGGCAATCACAATGTACAATTAATATGTGCAAAATCAAAGGTAGCACCTCTGAAAACTATCGTTTTGCCCAGATTAGAGTTATGCGCAGCCGTATTACTATCCAATTTGGTTGAAAAAGTTATTCAGTCATTAGACATGATGGTCAACGAACGTTTCTATTGGTGTGACTCAACAATTACTTTGGCTTGGATAGCTGAAGAACCATACCATTGGAAAATATTTGTTGCAAATAGAGTGTCACATATTCAAAGCATAACAAAAATCAACCAGTGGCAATATGTTAACACCAAAGAAAATCCCGCGGATATTATTTCTCGTGGAATGACACCTTATCAACTTATGAATTCGACGCTATGGTGGAATGGACCATCGTGGCTGACCAACGACACGAAAAATTGGCCGAAAGAAAAATTCAACGTCCAAAATTCACTCCCTGAAAGAAAACCTGATGTGGATATATCATTGCTAAATGCTAACAAAAATAATAATTTTGATATATTTTCTTTGTATTCCTCTTTGTATAAATTACAACGAATTGTAACTTTAATCTTACGATTTAAATACAATTGTTTAAACAAAACTAATAAGCGCATTGGGCATTTAAATCTCCCTGAATTAACGAATGGTTTAAATTGTCTGATAAGAATATCTCAAAAGGAATCGTTTCCAGATGATATCAACGCATTATCAAGTAAAAGCATCTCAAAGAAAACCAATAAACTTAAATCATTAACGCCATTTCTAGATAATTCTGGCATATTACGTGTGGGGGGTCGAATAAAGCATTCTAACTTTGACTACTCTCAGAAACACCCTATAATTCTTTCAAACAAACATAACCTAACAGAGCTTATAATTAGACAAGAACATTATAGATTACTGCATGCAGGGCCTCAAGCTTTGCTGGCGTATATTCGAACCAAGTATTGGCCCATTTCTGGCATGACCACAGTAAAAAGGGTTCTTAACAAATGTATACTCTGTTTCCGTGTAAAACCGACATCAATTAACCAGCCCATGGGGGAATTACCAAAAGAGCGTATCACTCCCTCTCGACCGTTTTTACACATCGGCCTGGATTATGCAGGTCCATTTACGATTAAAGTTAACAACATGAAAAATGCTAAACGAATAAAGGTGTACTTATGCTTGTTTGTTTGTTTTAGTACAAAAGCAACCCATATCGAAATAGTCAATGATCTTAGCACGAACGCGTTTTTAAACTGTTTAAAGCGATTTATTTCTCGCCGAGGACGGCCTATATCAATATGTTCAGACAACGCTACTAACTTTGTAGGTGCTGATCGTGAGCTTCAACGGTTTATTGCGTTTGTTTTTAACCAAGACGTGCAGTTGGATATAATTAGATATCTCTGTTCAGAATCAATTACGTGGAGCTTTATTCCAGCTCGGTCACCCCATTTTGGTGGCATTTGGGAGGCTGCGGTAAAGTCTGCCAAGTTTCATTTGCGGCGTGTTATGGGTAATTCAACTTTAACTTTGGAGAATTTTAGCACATTAATAGCGCAAATTGAAGCATGCCTAAATTCACGTCCAATAACACCCTTATCATCAGATCCGTCAGATCTTCAGGCTCTTACTCCCGGCCATTTTCTAATTGGCTGTTCCTTGTTATCTATCCCAGAACCTGATATTATCGATGTACCAATCAATCAGCTAGATCAGTTCCAGCAACTAAGTCAAATGATCCAGAAGTTTTGGTCACGTTGGAGTTTAGAATACATTAGTCAATTACAACAGCGCTCAAAATGGAACCAAAATAACCAATTTATACTCCAACCCAATCAACTAGTGCTCCTAAAGGACGACAATCAGCCTCCTCTACGCTGGAAAATGGGAAGAATAGTAGAAGTGTTTCCTGGAAAAGACAATATCACTAGAGTTGTTTCCATTAAAACAATTAATGGTGTAGTGAAACGTGCGGTTTCAAAGATCTGTATCTTACCCGTTAGTCACTAATCTACATTTTTATTGAAACCAGGAGGTTTCAAGGCGGGCGGCATGTCCAAGCATATTTGACAATAACTCGACAAGTGTGCCTTTACTCCGTCCCTGTGTTTTTGCATTCTGCAACGCACACAAAATTCAACACCGATAGCAGCAGCTAGAGTGAAGCGAGGAAGAAGGGAACCACTGATACGAACTCTAAAAAGATGCAAGAAGGCAATTCTCTCCAGCAAGCCGTTCCGTAAAAACGCGTATCAAATAGCATAAAATAATTTTGTAATTAACAGCAATAAATTAGCATTTAGTAAAGTTAATCATCGAGTCTTTTTTAATCAACAATTCAACACCTTCTATGATAAGACCATCTCCACTAGATTAAATTTCAATTTTACGTCTAGGGCAATAACTACACGTATCGTAACTTTTTAAATATTTTAACGCAAAAGGTTTTAACATTAAAACTATTTCTGTTTTTCTAGTATAGGGCCTCAAATCGTGAAAGACTGCATGCTACATTTGCCAAATTCATGACGTCATATGCGTGAGAGATCGTGTTAGTTTGATCATTTAAACCTAAATTTGATTATAACGGATCAGAATCGATTCAAATGACTAAAATAAATTGGAACTAACTGAAACTAACCCAAAGTTTATTGAACGACTAACCAAAACTAACCAAAAGCACCAAAACGGGCTAAAACGTACGGAACGGGTTACAAAAATGAAAGAAAGTTCAAACGAATCAAAAAATAACAGAAATAACTAAAAAAACTATCCAAAAACATTAAATTTAATTATAAAGTATCGGAACCGGTTCAAATAATTAAAATAAACTGGAACGAACTGAAACTAACCGAAAATTGATTGAACCACTAACAATAAGCGCCAAAATGGGCTCAAACGTATCGGAACAGGTAACAAAAATTAAAGTAAGTAACCTAAAGTTGATGACTTACTAAAACTAACCAAAAGTAACAAAAGCACCAAGAAGGGCTAAAACGTATCAGAACAGATTACAAATGTTAAGGTAAGTTAAAACTAATCCAAATTAACCGAATTCTTGAGACTAACCAAAACTAACCCAAAACATTAAAATTGCTTATAACTTACCGGAACCGGTTTAAATGACTAACTTTACCGAAAGTTGATTGAACGACTAACCAACCAGAAGTAACCAAAAAGACCAAAACGGGCTAAAACGTATCGAAATGGATTTAAAATATTGAAGTAATTTAAAACTAATACAAATTAACCGAATTTTGGTAAAAAACCAAAAATAGCCAAAAACATTAAAATTGTTCATAACGTATCAGACCTGATTAAAATGATTAAAATAAATTAAAACTACCGGAACAAACCCGACAGTTGATTGAACGACTAACCAAAACTAACCAAAAGCACCAGAAAGAGTTAAAACATATCGGAACATAATAAAAATATTAAGGTAAGTTGAAACTAACTTTTGTTAACCGAATTTTGGCGACTTACTAAAATTAACCAAAACATTAAAATTGGGTATAACGTATCGGATCCGGTTCAAATGACCGAAATAAATTAAAACTAACTAAAACTAACCGAAAGCTGATTGAATGACTAACCAAAACTAATCAAAAGTAACCATAACACCAAAAAGGGCTAAAACGTATTGAAACGGATTAAAGGTATTAAAATAAGTAACTAACCCAAATTAGCCGAATTTTGGCGAGTAACTAGAATTAACCAAAAACGTTTAAATTGATTACAACGTATCGGAACCGATTCATTTGACTAAAATAAATTGGAACTGAATGTTGATTGAATGACTAACCAAAAGTAACCAAAAGCCCCAAAACGGCTAGAACGTATCGAAATTGATTAAAAATATTGAAGTAAATTAAAACTAGCCCAAATAATCGAATTTTGGTGACTAACCAAAAACACTAAAATTGGTTATAACATATCGGAACTAGTTCAAATGATTAAAATAAATTAAAACTAACTAAAACTAGCCGAAAGTTGATTGAACGACTAACCAAAACTAACAAAAAGTAACGAAAAGCATAAAAAAGGGCTAAAACACATCGAAACCGGTTTAAAATATTAGGGTAAGTTGAAACCATCTTAAATTAACCGAATTTTGTCGACCAACTGAAATTAACCAAAAACAAAATTGGTTAGGTATAACGTATCGGAACCGGTTCAAATGGCTAAGGTAAAATGAAAGTTACTGACACTAATCGAAAACTGATCGAATGACTAACCAAAACTAATCACAAGTAATCAAATTCACAAAAATGGGCGAAAACGTATCGGAATAGGTTGCAAAAATTAAAGTAAGTTAAAACTAACCAAAACGAACCGAATTTTTGCTAACTAACCAAAGCTAACCAAAGAGATTAAATTTGAGTATAACGTATAGGAGTTGGTCCAGCCCCAAAACAGGAAAAAACGAATCGGAACAGGTTAAAAATATTACAGTAACATTAGGCTAATTATATATTAATAGATTTTCCTATCTAAAAAGGAAAGGTAATTTTTTAGGTCTTCATATTTTCACCTTTTTTTATTTATTTATTTTTTAATTATGATAACGTATAATATTAATATTATAAGTGCATTTCTTTAATTATATATATTATAAAGACTCGTGTTTGTACTTTTACTTTTTTAAACTTTGCTTTTAAAAACTATTTCAATTACAACACATATCACATTTTTGCGTTTTTATTCATCATTTTTAATATCTCCCCGGTTGCATCTTTGCGAAGGACTGTGAATTTTTTATCTTACATTCGTCTTCAGCGGTAGTTTTATAAAGGTGAAAAAGTCGACTTATGTTCAAAGATGAACATAACGACTTTACATCCATTCATATGTAAAGCCGGCTGCTCTTATTTCATGCATAGTGACTTTCGTTGGCTCTTAATTTTAGAAATAAACTCAAACACTCTCTCGTTTTGCTGAAAACTTTCGAAGTTTATGATCTCTTCCTCGCTTCTCTAACTTGTAATTCAATCTCCTTTGACCGACCCCAAAAAATTTGGAACATACAGGTATAATTTGTTTTTCTCGATAGCGATATGGCTGCATTTTCCTTCTCTGTGGTGGTCGAAAACTAAGCAACAAGGGGTCAGAGTCTTGATATCTATAAAAAAAGCCAAGTATAATATTATTTGTGTTCTTTTGTAAGGATCAAGCAATGCTTACCTCTTCCCATAATCGATTTTTCTATTTAATTTTCGTCGTTGCCTTTTCCTTGATCCCTCATTATAGTCGCCCACAATAACATTGTTATCGAGGCTTTCCATTATAATACACTGACTTTTAAATATTTAATTAAAACATGTACTTATGTTTCACTGCAAGGTACAGAATTAAAACTGAATATAATTCAGTAATATTACAGTTAAAATTGCAATATATCGGACAACATTCTGAAAGTTTTAAAAATTGGTAGAAATATTAAGGATTAAAACTGAAATATTAGTAAACTAAAAAGTTCGCACACCTAAAGTATGTGCTTCATCCATTACAACATTGTTTCCGCCCCAATTTTAATTTTTTTCGGAATATCTACAGTGCATGGTAGATAAAAGTACATATATACAAAGTTGTTCCTCATAAAATTCTCTACAAGAAAGGTTCTATAACAATTTTCCCTAAAATGTCTGATTGTTTGGTAAATAAAGCGCAAACGAAATCAGGGCGGGATATATAATTCGTTAAATATATGTATAGTATGGCTGACTATCCAGAGCGTCCAAAGTGGTCTTACCCAAAAAAAAAAGTAAAAATATAAATCGATAACCACTATTTCACACTCGATAGTGTAATAAGTTTTATTTTCTCCCACTACACCCACTGTGACGACTCAAGTTCACTACGATGATGCATTACTTTTAGGGCGGGCGCCAAATATTGCCTTGATACCTACAACTTTTACTTACTTCCTCTTTAAAAATCGGAAGGTTTTATAGGATTAAGAGAGTGCTAAATTTATTTTAATTTTAAGTGATGCCAGTAGTCTCTTATCAACTTTTTAGCGTTCAGCATTGGGCTTTATATTATATTATATAGTTATTAGATTGCATTTACTGTGTAACTGGGAGGAACCCTTATGTATGCGCCTTATTTCTCACATTATTATTAATTTTAGGAAAAAATGTATAGAAACATTTTTTGTAGAACATTTTATGAGGAATATTTTTTTATATAGGAGTTTTTATCAAAAAGTGCACCGTTCTCGAGATAATCTAGAAAACTTGAAAAAGGGGGTATAAACGACGTCCTAGGGGATTAAGCACACTATTTAGGGGTGGGAACTTTTCGATTTAGTATTTCTTATGTCATCCTTAACATTCGTACAAATTTTCAAAACATTCAGAATTTTGTCCGATATAAATCGTAATATTACTGAAGTAATAACAGTTATAACCTAAATCAAAATTAACACTTCCTTATCAGCTGTTTCGTTCAAAATTGTCGCCTCCTAGCGGCAGAATAACATCGCTGGGGGCAATTTGACGTTTGCTAGCCATACACAGATCGTATCTATTTTACAGAGAAAAATACATTAGGTCATGTAAAATAAATACGCTTCTATTATCTCAAAATGAAATTAAATTCTCATATTTAGAACGCCATTAATTTGAATTTTAAGTAGAAATTTGAAAACGCTTTGAAAGTAGAAGACGAAAAACATATTTGTTTTTTTTTTTTAAATTAATTACCTTAAATTTATTTGCTGTTTGAACAAGGTGCACTTGTCGAAATCCCCACATCTATATTTTAGAAATTGCCTTAAATTTATGTACTATAAGTTATAATAATATTTTTAAATGGTATTTACGCTAACAAAATATATTATGTATTCGAGAACTATCCCATATTAAGGTGATTAAGTAGGCAAAAGGGGCCTAACTTCTGACACCTAAGACCGTATCACCAGATGGCCAATAACATACTAGAGATAAAATATCTAAAAGATATTGGGAACATATGTTCTACAGAAGA
This sequence comes from Pissodes strobi, assembly GCA_016904865.1. NCBI lineage: Eukaryota > Metazoa > Arthropoda > Insecta > Coleoptera > Curculionidae > Pissodes > Pissodes strobi. The sequence continues at coordinate 298,711 of MU182148.1, forward strand.
AAACTAATAGTTATTTTGACGTGATCGAGATAAAGATGAAGGTATAAGTAGTCTAATTATATACGGTGATGAATATGATAATTTCGTGAAAGGTACAAACATGATGATATTTAAATATAGACTAGTAACCTTTTTCTGATTTTTCTTTACGTAGAAACACGAAAGTATAAAGCATCGGCGATATTTATTGGTGAATGTAAATTTACTACATTAATTTAAAATTTTATATTACTAATATGATATTAGGGTTTCGTTCTAGTTCAGTCGTTTTGATTCTACAGCGTTTTAAAGTTTGGAAATGGCTAAACTTCAACATCTCGAGAACAATCGAATGTAGGTATCCAATCAAGCCTATCTTAGATTCTTCATAAAAATATTTTTGCGTAAAGGCCAAAGTTGATATTGGCCACTTTGCCATATAGTATTTCAAGAGCTTCTTTCTGAGCGAATTTCAGTATATGTCTTTACGTTATAATATTTTTCCAAGAGATGGCAAGTAGTTTTCGCATAGGCGCACTAGACAATGGAATAAATAATTGCCAAATTGAAAATAAAAATATGTAGAATTTGTTGTGCCAAATGAAAAATAATTAGATATTCTTGAAGCCGTTTTTTTTTCTAAGATTAGGCATTTGATAAGTTTGCTAACGTAGCCATAAGACACTATGAATTTAATCTTGCAATCCTTTTATCACTCGCATGCCACGCGATCTGCCACTGATCAGTTGACTCTGAGATTCCATGTCGTGTGTGTGCGTGTCGATTCGTAATTGGTTGCTCTTGCCTTTAGTGATATTTAATAGCAGTACAAAATTGTCATATATCAGATAGGTATTCTCTTTTAAAATTAATATTCTTGTGAGTGGAACGATAACTGTGTGGATGGGTGCTGGCAGCTTAGAAACTATTAAAAAAATATACAAGTGAAAATGCTTCTGGAAAACAAATGGTTCTACAGAACAATTTAAATGGTAAACGAATATTCTTCCGATTCATCGGATAACGAGCCTCTAGCCAATAAAATTGTCCGTCAAAGATTTCTGCGTGTAAATTGTGACACGGCCCACTGAACCTTCCCTTCTAGTGATAATGTATCTCTGAGCAAATTAGCAATCCTAAATAACTATGTTCCTGATAGTCAAATCACGAATACAAATAAATTAGCGGAATTATGCAGTACAGTATCTGCTGACCAGATGAGGTGACTATGCACCTAAGTTTAGAAGTAACTAATACTGCTTATAGTGAGTTAGACAAACCCTATGATGATATAAGTGACTACGAGGATCCAACATACAAAGAAACCTGTGTAGTACCCCACTTCAAAGAAGTTCTTAGTTTATGCCTCCGTATGTTCCATATTTGAGTGTTGGAAACATTTTCTAGCAGACGAACCAAATTGTAAGGCGCATCGTATCAAAATAGATAGTGACGATGACGAAATAACTAGTTCAAAAAAGCCAAATCGGTTAAAAAAAAGTTGCAAAGTGAAAATAAAATTCTAGAACATTTTTAAGTTGAAGCAGAATCAAGAGAACATCGTGACAAAAAGATACCTAGGGTAAATAAATAGAAACTTGCAAAAACCTTGCGGAATAGTGGTTGAGAATATTGTTCGTGTACACTAAAAATAGCTTTAGGGCGTACTTTAGTATAAGGGTGTAATAAAAAAAAATTAGTGAGTAACAGACAGAAAATATTTTCAGGCTTCAAAAACTGCAAGATTATGATATGTTGGAGAAATAAAACGTAGTGGTCATACTGAAGCAGCAGCGGCACATAAAATTTTATCGAACAGTTTTTCTAAACACATAAACAGAATCCCTCAGGTGGAATCTCGTGACTGTAAAGAGAATTTTTTTGTGCTCGTGTGCTTTGTGCACACACAAAGGAAAATCCTATCCATTGAACGAGCGGTGTACGTGCGGAGAAGACGGTGGAAATTGGATTTGAAGGGCAGTAGGTTCTAGTTTTCGATAAAGATGTTACTCGGAAGTCCATTCCAGAGCGCAGTCCTCCAGACAAAGGGGTCCCGCCACAGGGATATCCTAGGTGTTCGCAACTGAATCATATGTTGCTGAGCAGCTTGTGACTGTCGGGTGTTTCTGTTTGGCACAACTCTGGACGGAATCGAATCCCTTCCGTAGTAGTATCGATAGTAAAGAGATAGGTACGCCACTTTCCATCGATGTTCAAAGCTATCAAGGTCTTTAGTCAACTCTGGATCATCCACAAGATGGACTACACTCCTTTGTGTGGAGTCTAATATCTTGAGCAAGTGTTTGGGGGTCGAGCTCATGGGAACAGTATTCGAGAGATGGTCTTATCTGGGTTATATAGAGCAGTAAGAGCTGTTGAGATCTATACAACTTTTATGCTCTATAGAGTCCTTCTAGCTTTTGTGTTGCTGCCTTGGAAATTTTGGTGACAAGATTAACGCAGACTTGTCAATTAGCAAAATGTATCTAATGTTTCTTAACGATTTAGAACATGCAAAGAAACCACTTCTTTCGCTATAACGATTGGTTTCTAAAAGTGTAATTCTATCACTCCGCAGGCCTAAAAAGAATCAATGTGGGTTATGCCGAATTCAAAACAACTGTGCATGAGAAGAAAAACTAAAAATTAGAGGGTTTATGAAAAGCACATTTTAGAGAAAAACAGTTGTGCAGTGTTTTACAAAGAAGGTTGAGAATGTTTAATTTAACAGTCATCAAAAAACATTAGAAAAATGCGATAAAGAAAAAAGCAGAATAAAAATTCTGTTGTGGCTGCTGCTCGTTTTTACCCTGTAGTAAACTGCAAGAATTGAAAGGAAATGAAAGCGTGATTTAGCCCTCGTTTTTGTTTTAAAATAGAATTATGTGATCCATTTTTAAAAAATGTAAATTGTATCTTGTAAAATTGTGATTGTCTATATGTGTTGTTTATTTCTCTTCGTTTGATATGTTCTCCGGTTCCATTGACCAGTAAGACTGATGATGGCTTAGGCCGAAAGCGCTCTGTTATGCTCTTATAGGAAGTCCCTTTTGAATTAAAGGTTTTGCATGGAGTAAAAAAGGTATTTCATTTAGTAAAAGCTATATCTATGCGAACGTTTTTTTCTTCTCTCAAACGGCTAAATTAAAGGCGCCAGTAATTACGCAGTCAGAAGGATGGCTTGTTTACTCTGAGCCAACTAGTGCCCGTATTGCGTCTAGCAAGAGAGAAATTCTTATCAAGTACTACTTTAAATTGCGATGACTTTTTGAATTCCAAAAAATTTAGCGAATATAATAGATGTAAGTCCATTAGAACTGACAACAATCGCATGGAATTTACATTTCAGGAAAATAAGGTCATCTGGAAATTCACAATTAAGCGAAAAAATAGCTATAGCTATTTCAAAGTTAACCAAGGAACCCAGACCAATAGCTTTGTTGAAATACAATGACTTAATGGCACTATGTACTGGTGGCAAGCTGACATTAGATATCCTAATGATGTTTAGCTTTACAGCTTTTTGCCCCCCACATAATAGTAAATTTTAGGCTAGAATTCATGTTAACTTTGAGTGCCGTTTTTTTTGTTTAGGTTTAAAACTGTTACACACTCAGAATTGTTTTTCCTACTTTATTAAAAAATTTAGTTAAAATGATACTCAGACTGATAATCCTTAGTTAAAGATTAAATAATACATAGGTTTTAAGATACATTTCATTTATTTGCTATATAATATTATATGTTTCGCACGTTTAAAAATTAATATACAAAAAACTAATAAGTTGCATATCTTATCATTGAAAAAGACATATTTGTTATTAATAATAAAAGGGCCTATTTGGCTTGATGTATAAACCAGAACTTGTATGGTTTTTACGAAAAGGCCTTTATTAATATTTATTTAATATTACAAAAGACATAGAACTTTATAAATGTAGTATACCTCATCATTCGATTTATGTACGTTATTGTAAAAAATAAATTGAAATAAGAGATACGTGTCAGTGATATAGCCAAAATCATCACATAGGTTTCTTTAAACCGCTCCCCTGAGAAGTTGCAAAAATCGAGATAGACTCCTTCGTAATAACAGCGACGAAATAAGCCTAGACTGTCCTGCATAAATAAATGATTGAGCAAAAAATATAATGTTTTTTGTAAACACCACGTGACTCCGATGTTTAACTGTTGTTTTTTTGAAATTACGATCACAATTAACTGCTTCGCTATTTCTATTCAAAATCGTTGACCTAATAGTAACGAGATTAGCACTAGTGCCGACTTGAGTTCAAGCATCCTGTATATACAAAATTTTAAGTAATTAAAATATTTAAATTCCCTTCAACATTTATTTGCTTAGTTTAATTAGTAACACATAGTTAATGTTCCGTGGTGAACAATTTTCATTAAAAATACATACCTATTGAAAACAAGATTTATTATGCGACGCACAATTTGCAAATAGTGTACGTAGAGGACAATGGAGTGCCAAATTCTATACCTAGGGGACGGTAAAATATGTTTAGCAATCAAAATCAACCCCTAGTAGAGCATGTCCGCTTAAGATTTATTATGTGATCGCATCAAGCATGCATTTATTGCACACTTTGTTTCATTACAGATTTTATGCAAGACCAAGCATTTTCTATCAATTTTAGACTATGGTACTTATTGCTCGCAGCCTAGTCGCTGCTTTCTTGTTTAGATGTTATGGTCGTGAATAGAAAGAACCGTTTTGCCGCAAAAATTAAGCATTTCTGTATGGATGAGAAGGAAGGGGCGAAATATAAATGCAAATCCATATTGAACTACAAAATTTGATTGAATCGAGACGAAAAGACTTATGTCATATATTAGGTAGCATTCTTTACTGCATGATTTAAAAGTTCAGGTTAATAATAGGTAACTAAATTTTAAATGAAAATGTTTCTTCAATCGTACACCTGCCCGTTCGAAATAACACATGTTCCTAATCGCCCAGCCTAAATACAATATCCATAACTAAGTAAAACAAAGTGAAACTCTAGAGCAAAATGAAGCAAAATAAAACATTTCCTTTACGGTAAACAAAGGATAATAATTGAAGCGTTTCCGTTTCTTGATGTTTGTCCTCTGTGGCTATCGCAACTTTCTAAATTATGAAGTGAGTCATAAAGAGTATACTAAATTGGGTTTTACTAGTATTATTCGCTCTACCGATAATAATATATAAATATGGTATTTAAAAACTCTTGAGCTTGTTTCAATCGTCTTTTTTCTCGACCTATTCAACATGTTCAACGAGTATTTGTCGACTAATTGAAGGGCTAATTTATTATTTTTTTATGCATTAATCCATATAATATAATATGTGCTGCTTTGATTATACACCCAACGATGCTTTTTTCTTGGCTTTCGCCAAATATTCGTCTGCCACAATGATAATTCATCCTATCAGAAGTAATGGTTTCTTGCTGAATTGTCAAATTTAACTCAAAGCCACCTTATCGATGCCTCATTCTCAGTAATCTCTCTATAGGCTTCTCCAAACTCCAAAATGGATTTTAAACGTCTTTCCGTTTTTCTTCCAACCATTTTAACATAATTATGGAGCTAAATATTCTTTTTTAGTTAAATTAATGGCAAAGATGTATTTCGTTGATTATCTACACGAAAGCAGTTAGAAAAGCTTTTATCTTGTTTTATTAATTTTAATTTTAGCTCATATTAATTAAATTCGCTTTGATTCATGAAAATGCATCTCGTAATATTATTTCGAGAAAGCTTAAGAACTGTGAAGGTTTTCATGTAATATATTCATATAATATGTAGTTAATTACAAGATATAAAAATACAATTTGAGAATTGTATTATATTATTATCATATTCTGTCATTGGAAGATGGTGCAACGCTCAGCTCCCAAACAAATACAAACCTAATTTACATAAATATACAAGTTTACAATAATCTCCAACTTCACAATAATCTCCAAGTTCACATTCGGTGGTACAGCCTTTAGTGCAGGAACAATGGCGGCCCCCAGCTTTTAGACAGTGGAGAAGGGTCGTGGTGAGTTATAATGCCTGAGCGCCACGCGGTTAACTTATCGCCATGCCCTGATGTTGGATCTTCAGTGAGATTCGACCAATAACCACGAATTGCTCTCCTCCCCGCTGTAACCTATTGAGAAAACTCGGAACGGGAAACAAAGAAACACCGCAATTAAACAAAAATAACAAGTGTATATTCCTTATTGGTGACTATACTTTTGAATTAAATGAGGAAAAATAATTGCTACAAGAATTTCCTGTATATGTAGCTATGACAATTAATATATAAATGCATGCTAAAGATGGAATATTAAAAGTAACGGTTTAATGTTAAATAGTACTTTATGTTATAACTACGGCGCCCTATAAATACGAATACGTGATCACGTGTCGTTTACATGCCCTTGATTGGTGCTATCAACCTATACGGTACAAAAATGATAACTTCTTCTGCTTCTACACTCTAAATAACTCTAATCAATAAGCGAGAAGTTAACGTGCCAGTTCAAATGTACTAGATTCATGTAAGTATAATATTCACCTCTTAAATAGTATCCGTACCAGAGGTAAACCTATATGATTACGCGTCGATACGCTATGCTTATATGCAAACAGTTTCAAAAATATTTATATTATACGACGCTGAAAATAAGTAAAACACGCGATCAAGACTACGCTGAAATGAATTAATAACACGCTAAAACTATCCGGATTAGCTGGATAATCCAGTATACCTATGCTAACTATTGAGAATGATCCCAGTTATTCTCAAATAACTTGAGGGTAGCTATATTTTAAATCAAGCCAAACCATTAATACTTTTATTAAACAAATTCCCCGAAACTTTAATTTAAGTAGCCTAAATCACCAATGAAATAAAACAGAATAATAGAATGAAATAAAATAAAAGTCCCAAAATATACTAGATAATATCATAAATTAAGACTTATCTGATACGTTATCAAGCCAACAGTGAGTTCATCCAGGATCCAGGTGTTCGTCGAATCACTGGAGCGTCAAGGTCGTGAAGACACACTCCGTATGCGTTGAGGCTTGGATCAGACAGCGAGACACGCAGTCAACTTGATGGTTACTCCGAAACCACGTGTTGTCGGAGGAGTCTCAGTATGCAGTCTGGAAACCCAGGTAGGAAACCGGATCGTAAGAGGACAATGGACGGCCCATAAAAACCAATGACCCAAAAATAAAATCCAGAAATCCAGGAATAGAAATAAAAATCCAAAAATAGAAATCCAAAAATCCAAAAATAGAAACCCCTGAAACAAATAGGGCAAATTAGAACTGTGATCAAACCAAAATATGAAGGAAACAGATACGGAACCTCAACAAATAACAGATCAAAACAATATCTGTATCAAAATTACTCAAACAACATACCTTTAGATGTTAAACGGGGTTCATGTGTGTGGCAGCTCTCGAAAATCAAATCCCCAAGCGTGGGTGTAGGTGGTCGAAACTACAAATCTTCCTCCATCTACAATTATCCATCAGACGAGAAACCATCGACGACCACAATGCTGCTCAAGGGCTTCGTTGAATAATCCCCTAACTAGGGCACTGTATATTTCACACTAAATATCAGTATGTCAACGAAAATTACTGGTTCCTTCAAGATCACATAAAGACTAAATTGGCTTGCTCCGAAAATGACGAGGCTAGCAGAATTAACATCGCTCCGGCCCAACATACCATGTTGCCAGAAGCGTCCCTATTTGTGGCAAAGTATTAGAAAGCTATGAAGTCATACTACCGGATTCGCCAAATCAAGCGCTAAAGCGACTCACTATCGAAATGATTTGAATCAGTTGGAACCTACTTTTACATGCTTGGTTGGAATATATAACCCACGCGTTATACGGCAGTCTAAAATTACAATCAACATGCGCCACTAATAGCATTATGCCAAATAAGGCATTAACTTGGCAACCGTATCGACCGTGAAGGCCACGCGCTTGTCCATAAAGCTGTCACTTATACCGCCAAAATTATCCCCCACATATAACACAGACTATATGAAACATAGAACAATTTCCTTCGCCGCGTCGGTAGAATCTACTCCGAGCTGAAATATTATCGAGCTTTAATAATGGAGAGTCCGTGTAATACTGCGTCAATATGCAAGCCTAGAGGGCTAAAAATTGATACCATCCAATATAATCAGCAAATTCAAGCGTATGATAGCTAAATCCTACAATAAATGCAACGTGAATTAGAGTGGTTCTCCAGTCGATATCGACGATACGACTTCCTCCGATGCGATTTCCACCGGTCGTGTAGTCTATGGTTTAAAACCGAAGTGACATGACATACTTCTAACAAACGTCAATGTTTCATTCCCAAAGTGGAAAATATTCCGTAATCACCTGAGCAAAACAATATATTATCAAGTATAAATCAACGAGAAAATTACCACAGAATGACCATCAAGTGTACAAAAAAAGTAAGTTATAATTACAGTGCTAGATATCCCTAAATAACTTTAAAATATAACTCGGCATGCATTATAGTCCAAACTCCAATTACTCGGCTAATCTGTAAACAATCTATCACTGTTGTTTTATTTTAGACACAACCCTCCAAGAAAGGCGAAAATATATTCTAGATTACAAAATACCTCGAATCAGCAATTAAAAACCATAATTAGCAAGGTCGAAAACAGTGGATGGCCATCAAGGTGTATTATCGAACTGAAATAATGAAAACAAGCCAAACGATTAGAAGAAGGGTTTCTTTCCCCCTTTAGAAAGACAGCATAATAGTATAAAACCAAGGGGAAAATACCAATATACAACGAAGCTTTGTGGTTCCAGCTGCAACAATATATCGTGTGTGTAAAGTTAATTCGTTCAAAAGAAGGCATGTGCATTTGATATATAAAGACATAAATATGAAATATTTGCTTTAGAATACCTAGTTTAATGGATTGGGTTCCATGCTTTTCCCAATACTAGTAATGTTGTGGTATTTATCTAATTTTTGTAGTCTATTTTAATAAATAATATGATGTTTGATTATTTTCCCCCTCTACGTAAATTTTTATTTTGATCCATTTCGTCCAGAAAAAAATAATAAATGCTTATAGGTAATCGTAGCCCGTTGCAATGGGAAACTTAAGGAAAAAGTTCCTCTTTGTTATTTATATAGAAAATGTGTGAATCATCTATTTCCTGCGCCATTACAAAATATTCCATTTTTCCTCA
>MU182148.1:307953-318254 GCA_016904865.1 Pissodes strobi
TAATATATTACTAAAAATAAAGCAATAAAATTCAATAATTTTAAGGGTAGTGGCGTAGCTATCGTAGGGCAAACCGGGGCTGTGCCCCGGGGCCCCGGCGTACGGTGAGCCATTGTTTTTAAGCAGTAGTCGGTAGTAAATTCGCTTAATTACTGTACCTATGTAATAAAACTTACTAACTAGTCATATCTGCCAGCTATTGTCAATGTAATTATTTTGCTGTAAAATGTTTACTTTATTTTCATAAGGTATTACTTTTTACTTTTACCCTAGACTTAAAATAGGTACTAAAACGGAAAATGAATTATGAATAAATGTTTATTTTAATAAAGTGCTACCTATTTAGTGATTTAGCTAAGGGTCATTATTATAGCGCCATCTGTGCTCTTAATAGTTATAACCAATCCACTAAATTTAAGCATCAAAAAATCACTTGCGCCTCCGGCGGCGCCCGGCAATACCACCACGGTTTATCTATAGACTCTGATACCACCTAAGACTACTTACTTAAAAAGACAAAGTCTGTCATTCATAATTTTCTAGAAAACTGCATCGTATACCACAGACTGTGACGTGCGTATTTATCAATGAAACTGTGGTACAGAAAGTGGCTAGCGGGTAAACAAACATAGACGTAGCATTTTAATTTTTCGTAATTATTTTCTTTCACCAAAATTCAAATCTAAATTGATTACGTAAATCTAAAAATGGGAATTTGTGGGTCGTTTATAGAGTTCGATTCTTAAATTATATCTGGATATTGAAATATTGGGAAATTTGAGACCGAAAATTTTCAAGTTTAGAAACGAATTTTTTAGCACATAATTTTAATTTGATTGTCTTGAGTAGGTACGAATGCTTTTTAAATGTATTGAAAAGTCTTTATTAATATTTTTGAGGGATATTAAATTATAAAAGATTAAAAGTCTATAAAGTTCCATCACCATACCTCCAATTTTTTTTGTTCAGACTGGTTGGGTATCAACACTGGTATGAAAAAAGGTATCGACAATTTCGAACACCAAAACTCTGGCACGCGCAGCCACAGAATTGACGTATGGAAACCAGTTCAAATGACTAAAATAAATTGGAACTAACTGAAAGTAACCGAAAGTTCTTTGAATGACTAACCAAAAGTAACAAAAAGCACCAAAACGGGCTAAAACGTATAGAAACAGATTAAAAATATGGAAGTAAGTTAAAACTAACCCACATAAACTGAATTTTGCCGACTAACCAAAAACATTAAAATTGGTCATAATTAAGGTATCGGAACCGGTTCAAATGATTAAAATAAGTTGGAACTAACTCAAAGTAACCGAAAGTTTAACAACTAACGGGCTAAAACCTATCAGAACACACTAAAAATGTTAAAGCAAATTAAAACTAACCCAAATTAACCGAATTTTGCCGATTAGCCAAAAGTAACCAAAAACGTTAAAATTGCTTATAGCATACCGGCACCGGATGAAATGGCTAAAATATATTAAAACCAACTGATATTTATCGAATGTTGATTGAACGACTTACCCAAAACTAACCAAAAGCACCAAAAACAGATTAAAAATATTAAAGTAAGTTGAAACTAAGCCAAAATAACCGAATATTGGTGACTAGCTAAAATGAAACAAAGACATTCAAATTGGTTATAATAACGTACCGGAATCGGTTCTAAAATAAATTGGAACTAACTGAGACTAACCGAAAGTTGATTGAACGACTAACCAAAAGCTAACTAAAAGCGCCAAAAAGGGCTAAAACGTATCAAAAACAGATTAAAAATATTAAACTAAGTTGAGACTAACCCAAATTAACCGAATTTTGGCGACTAACTAAAATTAACGAAAAAATTTAAACTCGCATTTAAATTGGTTATAATAACGTGTGGGAACCAGTCCAAATTACTAAATGTTCCCCCGGTTGCATCTTTGCGAAGGACTGTGCATTTTTATTAATTAAAAATTAAAGATATTGCAATACACCATAATACTAAATCAAACCGTTCATTTAGGATAGTATATAGTAACATACTTTTATCGTAATAGATGTAAAATGTTTTTAGTATTCTAATGGCGTTAAAAATATTCCAATAATTAAATGGAGTAGGACTACTGATTTCGCTATTGAAAAATCAAAATAATAATCACAGCAATAAAAAAAACTCAAAAGAACAAAACAGAGCAAAGATAGAGATTAAGAAAATACTAGGCAAAATTAATTTGAAACAATTTTGACAAGTTTTTAAGTCCTGAAATTTCATTTTAAGTATACAACGCTTATTTAAACAATCTAGTTGAATAACTAATAAGTATACAAAAGTGTATTAATTTCTAAATAAGACAGCTTTTGTAAGTAAACTTCTAAGCCTTGGTTTCTGAGAAGATTCAAGCTTTTTAACTTTCATAATTTATCCTGATTTTAAAATAATTTGACACTAATTTTATTAATTCGGTTCCATGGCAATTTAACGGGACATCTTCATATATATTGGTCCTCAAATCAGTCCAGTAAAAGTAGACGGCAAAGTTTTTAAAGTATTTATAAGCAAATATAACATTCAGTTTTCAGAAGTGTGTTTATAATTCGCGCACAAGCGAATGAATTGGACTCGCCAGGCGGTAGGACTCGTGTAGACGAAAATATCAATTATGCTAGATTAGTTTCATTTTTGATTAGCAGATATAATAAACTTGTAAAGTGTTATTAGAAGCTAATTGTCATCTACTTGTACTTGAACTAGAAACACATGCATTATTTTATTGCTTTGTATGGTCCTCGAGGGACGACAATGAAATGACATTTAATACTCACCGATGACACAAAAGTTTTGGAAAATTCCGACTTGTTTTCTTGCAAACTCTACAATGATGAACCATGATAAAGTATTAAACACTGATTTGCCTCAAAAAGTGTTACAAAGCACTAAAGAATACCACACGATAGTAATGTATTTAAAACATGCCGTTTTACTACGACTAATACGCTATGTTTGTTATTCGGCCGGAATCGGCCGAAAGTAGACGAGACGTAGTCGAAGTGGAGGAGACAGCCACGCGCCATTGCCACTTTTATTTATAGAAATTCTTCGCGTGCTTGATGACAATATTTAAAATTCTAAAGTAGGTAATTACGTATGTTTATTTTGTTAACTAACGTAGATTTAGATTAGGTATTTATAGAATAACAAATGTAACATGGTTCAATAAATTTAAAATAGTAGGTGCTATTTACAAACAAAATATACCTACTTGAAAGTCAAATTCACTGATTAATAAGGAAATCTGGCAAACATGCTCGTGTACCACAGTGTGTGTTAGAATGCGATTTAATTTGTGGTACATACAAAAAGTAAATAAATGTATCTTTATTATTTTATTTTATCTAATTATACCACCTTGTATTTACGTCTCGTCTTTGAGGGATATCCCGTGCTCTTGCCTCAACAATTAAGATTAAAGATTTAAGGGATTTTCCACACGCTCGACACGCTCTTTGTCCTTTAAAAATTTCTTTTGTAGTGGAGTATGAATTAAATGGTATTTATATATTTTTAATAGTAATAACATTGCATTGTGTATTGTGCCTAGTAATTATTGATAGGGTGCATAACAGAAAATATGGTAAGTTACATAACTTATTAATTATATCATATGAAAAGTAAAGTTTTAAAATTAAATTTTGTTTTTTTTTTTTTGGTAAATATACCTACCTAATTAAAATTATTTTATTTAGTATCAACATTTATCTATAGTGTCACACTTATATCTAATAAATATTTGTTGAATAGAACAATTTTTTATTTCTGTTACCTATTTTAACTCATTGCCTTCATGAAAGGAAACAAAATTTTGTTTATAAATATTTTATATTTTTGAATAGGTTTATGAGGGCCTTCAAAAAAAATTTCCTTGGAGCCACATGACTTCTACGAAGCCACTGATAAGACCTGAAGTAATATATCTTCTTAAATATTCAAGGTAACATAGTTTCAAATACACATCAATAATTATATTATATTATTATATAAATTAATTCCCTGTTTTCAAGATATCCCTCAGAGGATAAAACATTTAATTCAAACAGGTGAAGTAATATACAAACCGTTCCATTTAAATAAATCACATTTCCTGTTATCCTTGAAATTGAGAGCCAATAAAAAATATCTAAGAAAGCAAGTGGGCTTTTATAAAAAAGATTATAAAAAAGATCTTTATTCCTTTTACTTTTCTTTATTAACAAACGTGATAAACAAAGTTTAGATCTTTGTGTTGTGACTAAACATAAATACGACAGCCGAGATCTTTAACACTGTCCTTTGTAAAATTATTTTATACATGCTTAGGGCGTCCCTATAATAAATCGAAATCAAGGCAGATAAAATTTCTATTGTAGAACCGTGGGTTTCACGCACGTGCAGAGCAGAATTTGGCACGTGCATTAATTTTGACTAGCATTATAGACAGGGAAAATAATTTGTACAACTCTCATTGTGTTTTTTAAAACCCCATGACCTCAGCAGCTTTTTACGAGTGGCAATAAAAGAAGCTTCCGAATTTAGGTGCAGTCTAAACCTATCCCTATCCAATATAAATTATCTGTAGATGGTTAGAATGTTCTTTTTTCGGGAGTATATGCGTGTGTTCTCTGGGAATAAAAGTCTTAGCGTATTGCGCCTTTGTTTCTCTTTGCATATAAATCGGTCCATTTTTCAGGGTTGGATGAACTAAGGGGGTTAATTGAATTTTTGGCCTTGTGGGAACTAGGCAAGCTCGTAAGTTGTCTATTATATACAGGGACATGGAGTAGTAGTGAACAGATCACTTAATGGATTAAATGATTTCAAGCATAATATTAGCATTTAAGTTTTTAAAATTCTGAATGTTAAGAAACAATATTAGAAGACATCCTTAAACTGAAACTGTTAATGCTGTTATCGCCCTAAATATCCTTCTTTTGTAAACCCAAAAATACAAGTTGATATTAGTGCTATTTGTTATATGAATCAACTTGGAATATTATTATTTCTTTTAATCGATACTTAATAAATTATTACAACAGGGGAACATATAACCCATAATAATTATGGGTTATATGTTCCCCTGTTGTAATAATTTATTAAGTATTGATTAAATATTGAGTGCAATTGAGTCAAATTACAAATTTACCTACATCTGTAACTATAATGTATAGCAGAAGCAAGTTATAAATAATCAATTATTCTTAGAGCATATGGCCAATATAAAAGTAAACATTATTGAGACATAATTTAAATAGAGATCTAATAATGTGTGAGTGGTTAAAATTATCATTTTTATTACAGAATTTAATTATTATGTTTATACATTTTCCATAGGAATAAGATAAATTTGCTTTAAAGCTGAATAATAGCGAGAACTCTTTTTCTTAAACTAAGTGCCCATTTTTTGGTGTTCGATCACGTGTAAGAATCTTTCTTTTTCCAATGCATATGCATAGGCTTCATAATAGATGGTCACACTTTATATATTCCCAACCAGGAGACTGACTTTCTTGCCATGTGTGCTAATAATTACTTGACAGTTTCAAAAACAAAGACAAAAATGGGTTTTTGACTGGCTTTTTGTTCCAATGTCCAGAAAAATGTACTGAGAGACGTCTGGAATGAACTGCCCGATCCCTAGATAAGATTTCACTAATTTTCTTTTATTGGTAATATCGAACTTAGTTTTTTTTTACTTGATTGAACCCGTTTTTGAATGTATTGAAATAAAAAAATATCGTAGGCATGGAAAACAATAATTCCAATGAAAGTATGGATATTCGACTTAAAATAGAAAATCCCCAGTTCTGCAGAAAATTCCGAGAGTTGACGACTTTGCAATTACAGTTTTTTAACAGCTTCATTCTAAGGATCCAAGGAATCGAATGCAGTAAAAAGATGTGATTGTTCCATGTGATAGAAAAAATGTGACACTGCGAGACTAAAGTCCTTGAATGATTGCTTTTGCAGGTACGATTTCCTGCATCTTCTTATGCAGCTCAGAAACAGAAAACGTGCTTACTTTTGAATAGGCGACTGGTTAGTACGAAAAATAGGTAATAGAAACGCAAAATCCATTGCAGGATTTAAAACGACCTCCATCACCATCTCCTCCTCCTCCAATTATTTTAGTTAACATTCATTTCACAAAAATCCGCTGTCTATTGTACTTTCAGTATGCGGTGCAATGTTCACATCTCTAAATGTTCTAATCACTTCAGTACTAAAAACTTGTTTTTGTACAAAAATTAATTTGTTGGCTTAGGATACAATAAACTAAGATAAAAAAATAACCGAAACCTTTATTTGACAAGATAATATAAGTATAAATCGGCTATTATTTTCGTTTTACCATACTGAATTTAGCCTTGTTATGAAATTCGAAAAATATTGTCGTTTTGAATATATACAAATATATATTTGATATTTTATTCATTAAAATAATTTTTATTGTAATTTAGATATGCATGTTTCTAAATTATGACTATTAGTTAATCTATCGTCTTTTGGTGGAAATCCAAGTACTTCGTTTTCTTTTGGAGCGGGACAGGATTTTTCATAATCTTCCAAATGCCCAGAGACAGCAATCTGATCTAGTTTGTCTACAAGAGCGCGTGCAACGTAAAATTTAAACTAGAACAAAATCGTTATAGCTGCTTTCCTATCATCGGCTGCTTACAACGATTATGGCGGTCATTGATCCAGGAACTGGTAATTATATCAGCCTAATAAAATGGAACGCATAAGCCATTTATTTGTCTTCATGCAAATTCTATATAGTATAAGGTCAAACGATCACAGTGATTGGACTCTTCCCATGGATTAAAACTGGAATATTGGGATTAGAAAAGGTACAAAAATGTACTTCGGATATGCTTGTCGCATCTTCTGTAGTTATGCGTGTGGCATCAACAGAGAAAGAGGCTAAAGGAGCGGATGTGCCATTATCCTTTCCTTTCGAAACCGATACTTATTTCTCAATCGCTTCTCGTCAGATCCTTCACCTTCTGAGGGCATTATAAGCCTTGAACTTGAGTAATTGCAAAATATGGTGGTACTTCTTCACAGTAAGTATTATTTTATCCAATTGTTGTCTGACTGTTAGCTTTTTAAGTGCGAATCCCCAATTAAAATTGTTAACTAAAGATTTTAGTATAAAAAGGAACACTCAGTCTAAAATTTGAACTTGATACTTGATCTTGAAAGATAATTATTATGCTTATTATCTAAACATGTTTTTAAAACATTCAGCGAACATTCAATACATTTTAGTATAAAAGGGAACCAAATAGGTTGCGTCCAGTCAGTCCTCAGCAAATGGTCATGCGCTTCACGCTCTTCTGGTAAATTGTATTTAAACACGGTTAGCACCATAGGTGCATACGTCAATTTATACTAAACCTGGGCATTAATATACGTACATTTGTTTTGAAGTCGACCAGTTATTATTCTATTCATCACCATCTGAGCTACGCAACCTGAAAGAGCAAAGACGATCACCACAACCTAATATACTCTGCGACACATGATGGGAAGAGTTCCTATAATCCTCTTAGACAATATTTTGTTCAGATGCTGAATCGAGGCAAGTTTTAACATTTCGATATATGAACAAATTGAAAATAACCCCAAGGATTCAGCTGGCAGAAATATTTTAAGCCTTTAGGATTAGGTTTGTTTTTCGCATATTAATGCAATTCTGTCGTACCAGAGACACGTATCACCTGCTCGCCAACACCGTAGAAATTTGGAAATATATCCACTTATGACGCAAAAGATTAAGAATTGGTTGGAAAGCTGCTTTTATATTGTTTTACTATAAAAATGTGCTTAGTCGTTTTAATTTTCAAGATATATTCTCGTACCCTATACAGGGTGGGGCAGAAAAATCAAGCCTGTTTTAGGCGTTAATTAGAAGGTCATGTTAACTGAAATTTGTTTTTTTTTAGATGAGATTGTATAAAGTGCTTGTTTTCACGTACGTCTAAAAATTATACTGTTTAAGTGGAGGCCACTATTTTTGATATGCATTTGTAGCTTATTTCTGAAGATATGAATCATCAAAGAAGTCATTTGCGATGATATTATTGCAATTTCTTCGCGGATACTCCGCGGAGCTACTTTACATGTCAATCATTGAACACGGGTCAAGGACCACTGACGAAAACTTTAATTTACCATTACCATGGAAAAAATTGCAGTATTGTCGAAAAATGCAAACTGTCAAAAAAATGAGCGAGTGTCTGCTGGTACACGACCGACCCCCTATGTGTAAACATATCCTATATCGACATGCACAAATATTTGAGCAGCCCTCGTAAAGAGTATATCTCGTCTTCATGACGCTTGAATATAGGCAACCACTTATTTGGAAATGGTTGCCTATATTCTGGCATTAGAAAGAACATGCTTTACAAGGAAGAGGAGATTTACCCTCATACCGCCGCGTATGATGTTTACACATCAAAGAACAGCTACAAATATGTATCGAAAATAGTGTGGTCGCTACTTGGACACTATAATATCCCGCTAGACCCAAAAGCACTGCGCATTTTGCTGAAAATGAAATTTTAACGTTTCTAGTTACAACACAAGATTTTGAATGGATTTGCTTGGATATTGGAGCAGTTTAAACTATAAATTTTAAGCAAAACTATATTTTTTTCTGCGGTAACTAATTTTTTCAGTTGTAATACTATACCCCTTAACGGAAAATATAATATACTACAGAACTTTGTCGGTATCTTCCTTACTAGCCGCTAGTTGCGTTAGCGCTTTCCATTTACTACTAATACACTTTCGCAAATACCGCGATAAAACGTAAAAACCACTAAATTGCCTTAGCGTCAACAAATTATTAACCTTACTTAGTATTTTTTCTGTTGAGAGGTTTGTTGTAGTGCAAATACGAAATAATTTCGTATTAAAAAAAACTTGCCTTATTTTAAAAAACAGTATTTAATCGATTTTTACTTTGTATTGTCATAGCTAAACTATTATGACAAGTAGATCACTTAGAATGGGCATTAATGCTCAATAAACACGCGGAACTTTCTAGTAGTGAAAACCCTTCAGAAAATAGAAATTTTCAAAATAATTATCGAGAAGTTCAGCATGAATTTGAACAAAATCCTTAGAACTTAGACACTGTTTGCCCTGAACGTCAAGTAATAAAATGGCATGCAAGGAGGAGAGAATCCTATTAATATTGCTATGAAATCCAGCGAGAGCACCATTGAAGTAGTGGCTGATTACAAAATAATAGTTCAAGGAAACTTAAAGCCAATGGATCAAACAATTAGCGGTAATGGTAAAAATCGAGGTAAAAATAAATAATAGTAAAAAATACATTTTTAAAAACAAGCTTTTATTTAAATGCACTAAAAAAAAGAAAATAAATTTTGAAGTAATTCAAACCCATTATTTTGTTACATTAAACATTTTTATATGATATAAAAGCTTGTCGCGAGATTTTCCTGTTTAAATTTCTCGCGACAAGCTTTTATATCATATAAAAATGATTAATGTAACAAAATAATGAGTTTGATTTACTTCAAAATTTATTTTCTTCTTTTTAGTGCATTTAAATAAAAGCTTGTTTTCAAAAATTCATTTTTTACTTTTATTTATTTTTTACTTTTTAGTAGGTATTGTATAGCAAAATCACAAATTTAGTAAATATTATATTTTTATTTATAAAACTTAGATTCGTAGTATATAATAAAAGCCATTTTGAATCAACCATTTTGAATTTTCAATATCTGATAAAAAAATTATATTCCTTGTCCCTAAAATCCCCCTAATACCAATTTTAAACCAAATCGGACATTCTTTAAGTAGTGCCTTCACCACCAACCTTTAAAGGGAGGTGGGAAGTGTAAGCAACACCACTGTCTTCATAAGAATAAACAAAGGCAACACCATAGTTTTATATTTTCATTTGAACTACAAACGCATCCCAAATTTGAAGCCACTTGGTTCTGTAGAAATCAGCTAAAATGTACTTGCAACATTTAACCCAAAATCGGCCATGTAGAATCCGCCATTTTAAATTTTCAAAATCTGATAAAAAATTCAAATTCCGTGTTCCCAAAAAAACCCATATACCAATTTTAAACGAAATCGGGCATACTTTAAGTAGTGCCCCCTACCTTACCCTCGAAAGGGAGAGGGTGTGTAAGCAAGACCATAGTTTTATATTTTCATTTGACCTACAAACGCATCCCAAATTTGAAGCCAATTGGATATGTAGAAGTCAGCTAAAATTGACTTGCAACATTTA
>MU182148.1:318264-331716 GCA_016904865.1 Pissodes strobi
GCCAATTGGATATGTAGAAGTCAGCTAAAATTGACTTGCAACATTTACAAAAAAATAATAATAATAAAAACAGCATTATAATTTTGTATTGTCATCGGAACTATAAACGTATACCAAATTTCAAGTCAATCGGACATTTAGAAGTGGTTCTAATTCAGCTTGCAAGATTTGATTACAGACAGATCCACACGTGAAAGTAAATAAAAGCTTGTAATAATGATTTTTAAGATTATTTGAATAACCCCCAAAAGTTTTCTTTTAAAATTGCAAGTGGCGGAATGTAAGAAGCAATACTTACTGTTATTGCCTCCCAAACCTCTTGAATTACCAATTCAGTATTATAATTATCATATTTTTCCCAATAACCTATAAAAAAAATTGTTTGCTACCCTTTCCCATGCAATGCTCTTTATTTGATCTTTCATGGCTTTTTTCTGGAAAGATAATATTATTTTTCTTTAACAACCCGATTAGCCTCTGCTTGGTCCACGACTTTCTTCGAATTCCTTCGGATTGGGTAACTTGCACTTTCCATGACTAATAAAGACTTTGGAGGAAGATTCGGAACCAGCTGAGTTTTAAAATAGGTTTCAAAATTTGACCTATTTTCATGATAATCATGCCCTTAATAGTATTTTTAATAAAGCCATTTTGTGTTCTAGCGTACCACGCACTAAATACCTTGAAAAGTGACAGCCAGCATGTATTCTTTAAATGTAAAAAAGTAGAGATTAATCGGATTGTTTGGGAGGTACGGCCCTTTAAATTCCCCCAGAAATTCACGGCGAAGCAATATGAGCTTTATAATCTGTTTTGTCATCTTTAAGATCCGCTAAATTAATATATCGCATTCCTACATAAGCTCGTTGTGAAATTTTGGGAGGAACGCAGATGGGATTTTAAGGGGCCATATCACGGTATAAATAAGTATATACGGTAGGTCCACTCGAGACAAATTTCCAATTTCGCCGACAGTTTTTAGCTTCGAAGCGAATCCGGATTAATCTCGTTCGCGGCCAGCGGTGGCTACACTACGAGGGAGAATTTACGGTCAGTGTGCAAACGACTTGATATTCTGTACTGTTAGGTCGCGTTGAATTAAATAATTATTAAGATCGCAACAATGGCGAGATATTGTTGTGCGGATAATTGCATTATAAAAGTGGGTGAAGGATTATCATTTTTTAGATGCCCCAACGACCCTATCAGGTAAGATTTATAATAATTTTTTAATAATATGCAGTTTCAATTACACGCATAATCGGTTTAACAAATATGTCTTTATTAAAATTCTGTTATTTACCTAAATTTGGATAAAGACAATAGCGAGAAAAGAAAACAAGTACGGCAAAAATAAAATGCCGCCACCACTAGCGTGTGCAAAATTCCGTTTATGTTTTAATAATTGCGAATTTTACACATGACCTTTTGTGTTTTTCAAGTGACTCTTATATTTTAACATTGAAAATGTTTCTATTATCCTACTAGGTATAGGGCCTCAAATCGTGAAAAAGTGCATGCTACATTTGTCACATGACATCATACGCGTGAGAGATCGTGTTAGTTTATTTACTTAAACTTAAATTTGATTTATGGTATCGGAATCGATTGAAATGACTAAAATAAATTGGAACTAACTAAAACTAACCGAAAGTTGATTGAATGACTAACCAAAACTCGCCAAAAGTAACCAATACGGGCTTAAACCTGTATCGGACAGGTTACAAAAATTAAATTAAGTTAAAAGTAACCAAAACGAATGGAATTTTAACGACTAACCAAAACTAACCAAAAACATTAAATTTGATTATAACGTATCGAAACCGATTCAAACGACTAAAATAAATTGGAACTAACTGAAAGTAACCGAAAGTTGATTGAAAAACAAACCAAAACTAACCAAAAGTAACTAAAAGCACCAAAAAGGGTTAAAGCTTATCGGAACAGATTAAAAATATTGAAGTAAGTTGAAACTAACCCGAATTTTGGCGACTAACCAAAAACATTAAAATCGGTTATAAAGTATCGGAACCCGTTCAAATGACTAATATTGAAACGAACTGTAATTAGCAGAAAGTTGATTGCACGACTAATCAAAACTAGCCAAAGTAACCAAGAGCACTAAGGGCTTAAATCTATCGGAACAGATTAAAAATATTAAAGTTAGTTGAAACAAACCCAAATTAACCTAATTTTGGCGACTGACATAATTTAAGCAAAAACATTTAAATTGGTTATAATGTATCGGAACCGCTTGAAATAAGTAAAATAAATTGAAGCTACCTGTGGTCTGTGGAGCTACCTAACTGAAAGTAACCGAAAGCTGATTGAATGACTAACCAAAAGTAACTAAAAGCACCGAAACCGGCTAAAACGTATCGTAAGAGATTAAAAATATTGGAATAAGATAAAATTAACCCAAATTAACCAAATTTTGGCGACTAACCTAAACTAACCAAAAATAGTAAAATTATGAATAACGCATTGGAACCGGTTCAAATGACTATAATAAATAGAAACTAACTGAAATTAACCGAAAGTCGATTGAACGACTAAACAAAACTAACCAAAAGTAACCAAAAAAACGAAAACATTAAATCAAAACAGATTAAAAATATTAGAGTAAATTGAAACTCACTTAAATTAGCCGAATTTCGGCGACTAACTAAAATTAACCAAAAACATTAAAATTAGTTATACTCGTAACGTATTGGAACCGGTTCAAATTCTAAAATAAATGAAAACCAACTAAAACTAACAGAAAGCTTATTGAACGGCTAACCAAAACTAATCAAAAGTAACCAAAAGCACTAAAACGTATCGGAATAGGTTACAAAAATTAAAGTAAGTTAAAACTAATCAAAACGAGCAGAACTTTGGCGACTAACCAAAAGTAACGAAAAACACTAAATTTGATTATAATGTATCGGAGTCGGTTCAAATGACTAAAATGAATTGGATCTAACTGAGACTAACCGAAAGTTAATTAAACGGCTAACCAAAACTAACTAAAAGTAACCAAAAGCGCAAAAACGGGCTAAAACAACAGGTTAGAAATATTATCTACAGCAACGTCATGGCTAGTTATATATTAATAGATTTTCCTATCTACAAGTGGAGGGTAATTTTTTAGGTCTTCATATCCGCACCTTTTTTATTTTTTTATAATTATGTTAAAAAAATTATAATGTTAAAAAGGCATTTCTTTAATTAAATATATTTTAAACACTCGTGTTTGTATTTTTACTTTTTTAAACTCTGCTTTAAAAAACTATTCGAATAACACAAATCACATGTTTGCGTTTTTATTCATCATTTTCAATGTCCTCCCGGTTGCATCTTTGCGAAGGACTGTGAATTTTTCAATAAATTAAGCTGGTTTTAGACTATTGTTAAGAAGTTACGGCTGTAATGTATATAATTTGATTTTCGGCTTAGTTTGGGTTAGTTTGGGTTTTGTTTCAGATGTGTGCAGTGGAAGATGTGAGCAGTGGAGATGTGAGCAGTGGAAGACATCTAACGGTATGCAACTTGACTAGTTTTTACAAAAAAAAAATGAATTCGATCCGTCTCTTAATCCCCGATCTCGCGAGGTTAGTTTCACTTAGCATCAACTTATTTAAGTCATTTGAACCGGTTCCGATCACCGATCTCCATATATGGATAAGCACAAACCGTTCTGCGTGTGTCGAAAAATCGTACCAATCATGGGGGAAAAAACTGGGTTCGGCGTCGGACAGAACTGAAAAGAGGATACTTTTACTCATGTGCACAAACACCGAGAAGCGACAGGACGAAATCAGCTGATAAAGCTTTTACAGTTCGGTAATCAAAAATATTATCATTTCTCTCACCTTGCTTGTTGCTTGCGCTTGAACTAATTAATTTTTCTGTGTTTGCCGTATTGGGTTTTCGGCGTTTCGTTTAGTTCAGTTATTGAAGTACGTACGTGCGTTTGAGTGGTTTATTTTATCGTTTTAGTTGAAAATAACTAATTTACATTTGGACATCTAGTTTAGTTTATTATTATAATAGTTCGTTATAAGTGTATTTTGTTAGTGTATATGTTGGTGTAGACGTTAGCAATAGGATTTAAAGACAAAAGACCTTGAACTCCCTCAATTGGCTTCACATTGAAAATGGTTTCGAGTACCAGCTTTTTATTTTTATTTATAAGATAGAGCATGGTCTTCAACCTTCATATTTGCAGGATTTTCCAAAAATAAATAGTGAAGTTCATAAGTATCATACCAGGCATCACCATATAAATGTGATTACAAAAACCTCCACCCCTTTTGGCTTGTTTGATAAGGGCTTGTCATTATATAACTTGCTACCTGTTGAAGTAAGGACTGGGACTTTAAACAAAACAAAAAAGTATAAAAAAAATATTTATTAAATAAATTGAACTAGAACAATAGTTATTGTGGAGGAATAGACGTTTTAAGGTTTCTTTTCCCCATAATAGAATCATCCTGGTTGTTTGCTAATAAAATTTGT
This sequence comes from Pissodes strobi, assembly GCA_016904865.1. NCBI lineage: Eukaryota > Metazoa > Arthropoda > Insecta > Coleoptera > Curculionidae > Pissodes > Pissodes strobi. The sequence continues at coordinate 322,765 of MU182148.1, forward strand.
GTACAAATATGGTTAAATATGTTAAGATTTCTTTAACTAAATTAGAACAATAGTTGTTATGAAGGAATAGATATTTTTAAGTATTTTTTATTTCATAATAAAATCTCGCTAGATGTATCTTACTAAAATTTAAATATGTTAAAGTTCTTTCAAGAGCAGTTAGACATGTGTATAGTCTTAAGAATTTTGTATCTTGGTACATACTACCTACATATTTTGTATTATTGGCTTTTTCCAAACAGACTACTACTACTACCTAATGTAAGTTAATGTAAATAAAACGTTTATATCATGATGTTTTGTTTTAATAAACCTTTCTTTGCCCCAAAGTTATTTTAGCTATTCAATGCAACAAAAATTCATATTTTAAAAAACTAAAAAAAGGTGTATTTCTTGCCTACAGATTGTGGTATGTAATGTGTGAATGCAAAATACTTTAACATTACAAATCTCTTTTAAAAGTAGTACCTATTCAAGACTAACTTAAAGAGAAAGTAAAATTTAAGGCAAACGCATATAATAGTTAGTTTCCTAACAAGTGCGCAAAGTGATACTTTTCCGCACGCGTCTGATGTTGACCGAACGACGCGAAGCGGAGTTTGGTCAATCAGTCGAGTGCGAAAAAGTCACTTTGCGCAAGTGTTAGGAACAATATTTTTTCTACGAGCGCAGTCGAAACAAGCACAGAATAATAATGACCCATATTTAAATAAAAGAAAAAGTATCTGTCAATTATACCTACTGTTGCTTTACATGAATATTATTGTTGACCTGACATGACTTAAAAAGATATGGTTTTTTGTTTAAGTTGTAATATCGCGAATTACGGAAGCTTTGAGAGAAAAGAGCCTGTTTTTTTGGGATACTTCGTTTTACACCTAGATTTGTTTAAAATCTGTCAATCTGACAATTATAAGTATTGTTGCTTGACATAATTTTTTGCTACTAGAGCGAGGATTTCAAAATATATGGTTTTTGGTTTAAGTTACAATATCGCGAATTACGGAAATTTTTAGGGAAAAGAGTATAATTATGACTTAAAACGGTTTCTTACATTGCATAAAACGTCCAAAAGTGTAAAGTTTCTAAAGGTATATGAACATGTTCTTGTCTCTGGCGATTTTAGAGAATTTTACTTTCCCGCACACTTTTCCGCATAGCCTGCGGGAAAGTACTACTTCGCGCACTGAGTAGCATGCGCAAAGTAGCCACTTTGCGCACGCTCGTAGAAAAAAAGGGTTTCAATAGGAGGTGCTTCCATTTTTTAATATTTTTGAATAAAAGGGATGATTTTAAAAAATATATATATTTGAAAATTTACAAGTTTCAGTGCTGCGCCTGTGTTACACCAGATTTTACAGTATAAATCATTCAAATTTTCTTGGTCATAAAATCATTTTGGGCAAACTAGTTAATATTTTTAACAAAAAAAATGCATGCCACACATAAAGAATGTAAAAATTAGGTAGGTACCAAAATATTTGGTAGTATTTTTTTTGCATACCTATCAATGGTTTATTCCTTAATCATAATTATATACTTACTCTCATATTTTTACATTTTTTAATTGGTTTTTGTGTCACCCAGGGACGAGGAAAGAAATGGTTTTTATTTTTTTTTTGTCTCCAAAACAAAGCAAGATTCAGAAAAAATAGCAAAAGTTGTATATTTTATCGGTTGGTCTATTCTATTTCTTTTAAAAACCAATGGCTTGCAATTTTTGTGTTAAATATATCATCTATCAGCTTGCTTTTAAATTTTTGGTAATATATACAAAGGCAAAAATATTTTTCCAAATTCTTAAAATCCGGACCTGTGGCTTATTCGCGGCCATGCGGTGATGAAGCACGTGGAATCGATCGATAACCTGCTAATTGAAACTACGCAGTCTCAGAATTACCTTCTTTTGTTTACATCTGAAGGCGCATAATTCAGTATGATTTGGATCGCTTTGTGCTTATCCATATATGGAGATCGGTGGTTCCGATACGTTATAATCAATGGTAATGGATTGGGTGAGTTTTGGTTAGTCGTTCAATCAACATTCGGTTAGTTTCACTTATTTTATTCATTTGAGCCGGTTCCGAAACGTTATAATCAATTTTAATAGATTTGGTTAGTTTGGTTAGTCGTCCAATCACTTTCTGTTAGTTTCGCTTAGTCTCAACTTATTTTACTTGTTTGAGCCGGTTCCGATACGTTATAACCAATTTTTCATAAACCGTCTCGTGACGTTCAGGTAAAATTTCCGTGTCGTGACGCGACCTTAAAAAATCACTCGCATGAAACCACAGAGGTATTCATTTGAACCGGCTCCGACACGTTATAATAAAATTTAATGATTTTGATTAGTTTTGGTTAGCCGCGAAATTTCAGTTTGTTTTGTTTAGTTTTAACTTACTTTAATTTATGTAAATTATTTTAGCACGTTTTGGTGCTTTTGTTTACTTTTAGTTAGTTTTGTTTGGTCACTCAATCAACTGTTGGTTAATTTTAGTTAGTTTTAATTTATTTTCGTCGTTTGAACCCAAGGACATCTCTTTTTTTATATGTCTTAGTTTGAACCGGTTGCGATACGTTTAACCAATTTTAATGTTTTTGGTTTGTCGCTAATATTCAGTTAATTTGGTTTATTTTTAAATTACTTTAGTATTTTTAATCTGTTAAGATACCTTTTGGCACTTTTTGTTACTTTTGGTTAATTTTGGTTACTCGTTCAATCAACTTTCGGTTAATTTCAATTCGCTTATTTTAGTCATTTGAACCGGTCCCCATGCCGGTCCGTTATAACCAATTTTTACGTTTTTGGTTAATTTTGGTTAGTCGCCCCAATTCGGTTAATTTGGGATAGTTTTAACTTACTTTAATGTTTTAAACTATTCCGATATGCTGTAGCCCTTTTTAGTGCTTTTGGCTAGTTTTGGTTAGTCGCTCAATAAATTTTCAGTTAATTTCAGTTAGTTTTAATTTATTTTAGTCACTTGAACCGAGTCCGATACGTTATAATCAAATTTAATGTTTTCGATTAGTTTTGGTTAGTCGCCAAAATTCGGTTCATTTAAGTTAATTTTAACTTACTTTAATATTTTTAATTTGCCCAATACGGTTTAGCCATTTTTGGTGCTTTTGGCTAGTTATTCAATCAACTTTCGGTTAGTTTCAGTTAGTTCCAATTTATTTTAGTAATTTGAACCGGATCCGATACGTTATAATCAATTTTAATGTATTTGGTTAGTTTAGGTTAGCTGCAAAAGTTCGGTTAATTTGAGTTAGTTTTAACTTACTTTAATTTTTTTAATCTGTTCCGATACATTTTAGTTCTTTTTGGTGCTTTTGATTATTTTTGGTTGGTTTGTGTTAGTAGTTCATCACGCATATGACATCTGTGTGGCAAATGTAGCATGCACTTTTACGCAATATGATGCCCCATAACAGGAAAACAGAAACATTTTCAATGTTAAAAGTACTACGGCAGACGTAGCGCGATGAGAGAAATTCTCACAAATGCAGCCAATCATTTGAGAAATGCACTCGGTTAATTGGCCATGTTAAAGAGGACGCCAAATAACAGAGCTAGAGTGGAGGACAGCTCCGCTCGCAAAGCCATATCCGAAAACTGACGATTTCGCAGAAAATGTGAGAGAAATACTCGTAGCGCGAGATATGAAGTGTTAAGACCTTTAAGAAGCTATACATTTAGTTTACTAGCTTAATATGTCCTTTTTTATATTTAAATTCCCACAATATTTGTCAGGTACTTTGAACCTTCTGCTTTATACATGTTTTAATAGATAAATCAAGTTACACACTGTCAAATAAATTATTTTAATTGGTAATACCTTTATTTATAATGATTTTGAATTTAGTATACGTTACTATTTTGTGTAACTTTGTTACATAGTTTTATTCATTTGAATCGTATTAAAAATTACCTTATTCGCTCTTTGAAATATCGTGTATCAAATAATAACCGAGGAAATAATTTTGCATCAGCTAATACTTTTTGAATCTCCCCTCACAGACTGCTCGCTGCTGCAGGTAGAGTAAAAACTAATTTTTTACCGTGCTGCGGCTTTTGCGTTTGATCCAAAAACATGAAACGATTTTTGCTGAGTGAATCTACTCGATATTATTTGTACTCTGGCCATATCATCTACACCATCCGATTGGTCCCTACATTTTTTACATTATTTTCCTACTTTTAAGCTTTAAAAGTGTATAAAAGAAAGACGGAAGTTTGAAAATTAATGAAGCGCGAATTTTCATTACGAAACTGTAAAAAAATTACAAGATAATAAAACAATATTTTTTTTTAAATTCGTATACTTGGTGTCATATTGCCAGCTATTATAGGATGATACCTTCCTATAGATCCATGTCTCGTCTATGAAAACTGACGTAAAAGCTTAAGGACTTAAATATTTATTTTTAATGTTCTCCCTGAAAAAGTTGATTCCTATTATGCACAATGTCTGGTAAGTCCACTAATTTGAATTCTTCTACTAATTTTTATCCATCTGCTTACTGAGTCGATTAAAAATTCAAAATATTTGTTTTGTTTGCTAAACTTTGACCTTATTGTTGTCAATATCACATATTCTATTCCGGCATACAAAGAATAAATCCTGCAACGAATTAAATTTTTTAAATGGCTTGTAGTTTAGTCTGACTTTATCATATTCTTCTAAATATTTCAATCCTTGTGGGATTCAATTTTGTTACATCTGGTGCTCGTTGCATTATATTCTCAACTTGAAATGCATTTCAATTGCAGACTTGTTCATCTTCCATTTGAAAAAGCTAATATATTTAAGACAATTAGCTGCGTTTGTTCATTATACATATTATATCTTTTTCGCGGCATTTTTTAAAACTTTCAAAAAAAAACTTATTTCTCGAAAAGAACGCATTGTGTGTTTTTGTTAAGTTTCTTGTTATATACTATTTTCATATTGACAGGAAATAAATGAGTCACTAATTTCAGTTCACTGGGTGGACTCATGTTAAGGTAACAAAGCCTTTGAGAATTATGTAATCTTGCTATCAAACAACAAATACACGGCACTTATTCCCTAGATCCTTCAAAACTTTTCAATTGGAAAGATAAAGTATATTTACGTCTCGCCGAGCATTTGAAAGATAAAGAGCCCTACTTAAGAATATAAAGAAACTTATTGCATTGAGTAAAATCGAAGACGTCTCGATTTGTTTGTCTTCCGGGCCAATTTTCTTTTTGAGAGGCTTACATATATTCTAAGTGCTGCATCGATCCCATTTGTATAGGGTGAACTAATAATTTAAATTTAGCATGAACAATCACCAAAAGTTAAGACCTGTCTCGGCTCTTAACTAGTTTCGTAAGCAATTAAATAAATCAATGTTGGAACCACAATAATTATAATTCTTTAGCATTAGGTTTGATAAAGTTTCTAAACAATATTCTTATTTTGGCTTTTTAAAAAGCGGCTTGACAATAGTTTAAATATGAAAATATTGCCACAAATTAGCCCAAGGCAGTTTTAGTATTCATGCAGGTTGGTCCAAATTATAATCGAGAAAATTCGGCAGCGTATTACACAGTTAAAAAAAAGTACATTATAAACTGTAAGTTTTTGATTACCTGATACTATTTCTGTCATAATCGTATCCATTATAGGGTGAGGTAGCAAAGCGAAGCAATATAAGGTGAGTCGCAAAACCAGGCTAGCCAAAAGTATGATTTTTGTAAATGGATCACTTTGTATATAATTTCATCTTTGGGCTATATGTATTAATGCAAACTTTTTTTGTCATATAAATCATGAGCTGAAATTTGATAGTATGTGAGATATTCGGAATCAACGAAAAAAAATTACATTACAACTACAGAATTTTCAGAATGTAGTATGCTGGACGTCGGATATCTACTGCTAATAACAGTTTCCAAAATTTGATGAAGCAATTTGATTCCAACGATACTTTGAACTCGAAATACCTAACAAAAACACAGCCATTGAAGAAAAACAATAAGAAATATTATTAATTATGCAATAAGATACCCAGGTGAGAAGTGGTACCTTAGCGATGCTAAGAACTACCTCCAAATCAGTTGTGAATCGAACAACAATCAAGTATAAATACAATACATGTCATATTGAGCTTCATCACGAATTACGAGAAGAAGAATTATTTTTTTTTTAATAATTATTTAACAATTTTTAGTTCTATGTTTTGTTTCCGATTAGGCGACGCGACGTTCAGAAGCAGATATATACTACCATGGCAGAAGTAAAGTTTCATCTCCGTTATATTCGTAAAATCCTCAAAGACAAAAGGCATCAATACCGCAGGAATACCTGTGATCGTGTTAAAGAACTGAGTCAACGAACACCCATTTTTTCCAGACTTTTTTCTCTGTCTTGCCGAAATGAGATTCACCCTTCTTCTTGGAAAGTTGCTCGCGTACAACCTGTTCCAAAAAGGGCAAGAAAACCACGCCCTCAAACTATCGCCCAATTGCCTTGCGTCCAATAATCTCCAAAGTCATGGAACGTGTAGTCAATCAGCAATTACTCAAGTACCTTAGGACCAACAGGTTAATTAGCGATAACCAATACGGATTTCGCAAAGATAGATTGACAGATATGTCACTCATATATGGAGTAGGGCAATTTAGAAGTACAGAGAATCTCGAGCGATTGCGTAGAGTTTGACCTGTCACTGCAGCTGGCGCCAGTTTCCTTAAGAATCGGTCTCTGCACGTTGCAGTTGATGGACACATTACAGACACATTCACCATTAACCCGGGCGAGCCTCAGGGCGCAATACTTCCACCAACTTTTTTCTTCATCTATGTTAACGACCTGTTGACCGACAAAACCAATAATTCTGTTTACAGTTTTGCTGATTACAGTATCCTTGTCTTCCAATTTACATCGGAAAACCCTTTACCAGCGACTGAGACATAATAACCGCAGACAGGAGCAGATTACAGCAATCAGTCAAGATTTGGAGAGGGTTCGAACTTGGGGCGACAGAAACTTGGTCCAGCTGAACGCAGCCAAAACGCAAGCGGCCACGTTTATCAAGAAAGCCAATACGGCGAGTCCTGACATCATTATGGCAGGATCGACCATTCCTCCATCCTCGTCAATCGGACTACTGGGTGTCTCGGTCAACAGCAATATATCCTAGCTTGACCACGTTGCTAGCATCGCAGAATCAGCCTCGTAGAAGCTTGGTGCGCTATTTCGCAACAAAACCTGTAAACAACGCAGCAATTGATATTGCTCTACAAAGCGCAAATAAGACCCAGGTTAGAGTATTGTTCACACATCTGGGGTACCGCACCGAAGCACACCCTAAAGCTGCTGGATTCCATTCGTAAGAGAACTGTGCGTCTCGTAGGTGACCCGGAGTTGACTCGGGATCTGGATAGTCTCGAACACCGCAGACATATGGCCGAGATATCCCTACTTTACAGATATTTTCACGGCCAATGTTCCCAGGATTTGGCCCGCCTCAACCCGCCCCCAGCAATGCCTGTCAGATAGTCCCGACAGACGGCAAAAGCGCATCCGTTTGTTGTACAACTGAAAACACCTAGAACATCGATTTACCAGGACTTCTTTGTCTGGCGCACTGCATCGCTGTGGAACTCACTCCCAGGACATCTGTTTCCCCCCAATTTACAAGCAATTCAAGGACTGTGTCAACCAACATCTTCGCACACACACTGCTTGGCGAATGGCATAGGATCTCCCTTTAGTGTCTGCATCATTGCCATAAAAAACAACTACTATGTTACTGAAACTCCATTTTTGCGACGGAAAGTTGAAAATAGCTATCTATATATTTCTGTAAAATGATAGTGTGCCTCCACATTTCCATCATGAGGTCCGTGATTTTTTGAATCGGCGATATCCATAAGAATATGTGGGCTAGGAACCTTTACTTTGTGGCAACCTTAGTAATGTAATTTAAAACCGTTTGATTTATTTACAGGGATACATAAACGATCGGATATATGACAAAAAAGCAACCACCAGGGAAGATATGAAAAAGACAATTTGAGAAGCTTGTCGAACAGTGAGACGTGTTATCAGTCGTGAGACATGATAAACAAAGAAGGATCAATATGTATATCCCCAAGAAAGCCATCTAGTCGAACATTTATTAAGACGCAAAACTAAATAAATGGCAAATATACGTGTGAACGTGTGGATCATTTAAAATAAATGAGATCCCCTAATCTGAAGATTTGCTAATTTACATGTATCTATTAAATAAATATCCAGTGAAACAAATTGTTATACAAAGTACTAGTTCCTCTTTCTGCTAAATATCGCAGATTGCGATTCTGAAATAACAGAGTCACTATTCATTTATCAACACTGTGAAATGCTAATTTTCATCTTTAATGCCGAATACCTCAAGAACTATCTAATTGCAGCTAATATTTTAAACGACAAAAAAATTATATAAAATAAATTGTGTGTTACTTGTGCTTCATTTAAAAAAAAAATACTTTTTGCCGCCCTGATTTTCTGACGCGCTCTGTATAATTTCGATTTTTTTAACCTATGAGCGTTTTGCAACTTCCCCCTAACATATTTTGACATAAGTAGTATCAGTAAAGTAAGAACCCAAGGGTTAACTTTTCTTCTGTTTTGATCAGTGCATTTGGATACGCTACTAAAATTACGAAAGGGGAGTTTCGTTTCATAATTTTTATTATTAAAATTACTTAAAATAGTCTCACAGTCGCCATTGGTAAAAAAAATAAGATAATAATTGCGATAAATTAGTTTTTTGGTGTTTATATCATCGACCGAGTTTGAAAGCGATGTATAAAAAAAAATAATGAAAAATTAAAAAAAAAAAAATTAACGCCTCGTATAACTTAAACAAGCCATTTTCGGACACAAGTCTATATGTACTTTGGATTAGAGCTTTGTTTAGAATTGGCGGGAG
>MU182148.1:336716-384403 GCA_016904865.1 Pissodes strobi
TGACCCATTTCCTGGTGAAAATAGTTTAGTATTAAATAAAAAATATTTTTTTGTCTGTGCCTGAATTAGATAATTATTATTTTTGTGAAAGTTCAGAATGTTTAGGGGTACATACCCGTCATACTGAAAGTTCCACTACCAGTACCACCGCCAAGGGTATAACCTATCTGGGATGGTCGCCCCAGCTCTAGCTAAGCTCGAACGCTGGTCATTTCTGGGTGAATGCCGTCCAGCGAAGAACATACTCAAAGATAATCTGCACGTGAACTATGGCGTGACGTACGTCGTACCAGGATGTGGCAATATGATGGACCATTTTTAGAACTGAATAGTTTTAATAATAATTTTAAGTTTGTTTTAGTATAGAACAAAATAAATCGATACTTGATTGCTATTGACTGATGAGTTTTGATAATATTTTTATAATTTGAACTAAATTAAGTAAAGTTTGCCAAAAAAAAAAGTTGTCGGCTATTCGGTGTGTACGATATTTTATATTAAAATATGTTGAACTTTTACTAACTTAGATTATAAGCATAACCGCTATCTTTTAAGACTAAGTGTCAAGCGTATATTTTAGTTTAAATCCGAGAACCAGAGTTTATTTTCATAATGGAGGAAAAAGTTTACATTATTTAGATACATCAATATCGGTTTGTTATTTAATAATTAATTGTTGTGTTTTATGTTACAATTAGTCAAGATTTCGACGACCGAAAATCTGTTTTACTTGAAAGTGAATTTAATTGTGATCAAACGTTACTGAAAAGTGCACCCTACTGGCGCATTCTAAGCTCTGCATATTGCAAACTATTGCATATAAAATAAGAGGAAGTTTGAAAAAAAGAAAGAAGATCTTACATAACTTCTTCCTTAAAACTCCTCAACATATCACTACTTTTAAAATGATTTAAAGACTTCTGCAAGAACTGTTGATGAACTGGGAGATAAGAACATAGAAGCATATTACTAGTTGGATGAAAATTTAAAAAAAAATTAGTTTCTGCTTTCTATAATATCAAACATGTATTTTTTTTTAATAAAAGAACTCTGACTGACTGCTTTTAATAAAGTATTACTCTTCATTCTTCACATTACTATTATATTAATATTAAAATATTATTTGCACTTCTATAAAATTTCATAGTGGCCTAACGCATGTCAAAAACACTTTTGGGAGAGATCAAATGCCTATATATTCTTGATAAATACCTAAAAATGTACCGTTAAAAATAAAAAATATTAGCGGTAAAGTAAGGGTCTGTCCCAATTTTTTTTTAAAGAAAAGTGCAAATTTTAACTGTTATTTCGTTTATTTGTTAGGCTACTCTCATCCTAAAAACTACTATGGCCAGCTAATGATTTGATTACAAATTGTGCCCGTTTTTCGAAGATACGATGGAGCAGTAAAGTGTAGGGGAATCTGAAATGTATATGGTCCTGTTGCAAAGAATATGAAGGATGTTTAGATGTTTTACCGTTTTTGATTCCTGTTGTGCAAAATGTGTGTCTCTGATTCAGTTTATTATCAAAACAAAATGAGTTTCAATTGCAACTGATTTGAAATATGGCAATGTGTATTTTTCAACACTTCCTATGATGGACCGTGCATAATACTAAATTACCGACTTTTCGAGTGCAGTCAGAGTAAATGTGTCCAGTAAAAAATCGACTGCCGGATTCTTCTCGGCCCTATAAAAATATTTATTCAGATTCTGCATCACTGTATCAGTTAGGTTTGATAGCTTTAACCTTTAATGCAAATTTAATATTGTACGTTGCGAATTTAAAAATGCTTGATTTCATAAATTAAGGAGTCCCGGGAAAATTGGCTTTTTCCATTATTTATAATCATCAAGTCAAATATCTACCCAATTACATTGAAATAACAGCTCCCTCAAACAATGACTTTAACATTGCCTTTCTCAAACTTAATTTTCCCTCTAATTAATCCAAAATATTTATCTAAGATATTAAAACTGTTTGTCTTTCAGTAATAAGAAAAGAACTCGCAAAATCTTTGTTAATTTAAGGATAATTGTTCGTTAAAGAATCAAAGCATCTTTGTTCTTCAGAACACAAAGCAATCAAAGCATTTAGGTAATTAGTCTATTATATTAAAGAAAATCTTCGATAATTACAGTACCTAAATACGTAAGTGATACACTGAGTCAGATGAATTCAAGGTCAAATAGCATAGCATTTTTATGAGACAAAATATGACGAAGAATCAGAACGCAAAAGCCCAAAATAATCAATAATTGATTGAACGCCCACGAACCCTTTGTAATATATTTATTCATTTTGGCATACTGCGAATTAGGGAAATCATAAATTCATTTGACCGGGCAAGATGTTCTAGATCTTCAGGTTTTTTTTTTATTCTCAATAGGGATCATGCCTGGGATGCGCGCTGTCTAATCCATTCTTCTGAACCCATGTTCTTCTAAGGTCTGGTTGAGGATAGCAGAACGGTGTGATCGTACATTATCATCAACCAGAATGAACTGTATCTCAAAATTTTTGGCAAATAGAACGACAGGTTCTAAAATAGAGAGATTTCCGTCCTAATCGATTGCCTAGTAAACGTAACCAATTGATTATTACTCCACCCCACATCATTATTCCAACAGGAGAACATACTTTACGCCTTAGCGCATGCATGCTGTTGCATACAGTTTGATTGTTTACATAATATGCTCTTGCTGTAGATTTTCAATTATGATTTAGCTAGTGGGCATGTTCTGCAGCATGCTTCTCAATACTGAACCGTAACTGATAAAACATAGCAAAGTAGGATTTATTGAAAAATATTTCGGCATATTAGCATACAGTACATAATAACGCCCATGAGGATATCTACCTATGTTTTTTAACAGAACCCACAAGTGTGTGAAAATTGATAATTGTGTAATGCGTCGACGTATCGCCCGATATATTTGAGGAAATTGTTTGACTGAAACCATTTTTACAATTCACTAATTTCCAAAGAAATGACCCATTTCCTGGTGAAAATAGTTTAGTATTAAATAAAAAATATTGCTGCACTGAATTTAGTTGACGTTCCGATTTTAACCACTGTATTTGTGCCACTGTCAGAATTTACCCCATTATAATTTTGCATAATTATGTAAAAAATTATATATTTGTTTTGTTGGAGAAAGAGGAGTGAAGAAAGCTTAAAGATAAATTTAAAAACGGCTGAAACTTAAATCTGGTCAATCTTATTAAATTATAAATAGGTATGTTCAAATTATTACCATCGTCAACCGTACAGGCAAATTTATTTTCTTAGATTGAGCGCACTGATAATAGATATCAAAAATTTCAGATGAATAGGCCGTGCCCTTCCATGCTTAATTTACAGGTTAAGCGAAGTCCGATCATGACGCTCCTCTCGAGGCATTAAATATTGACTTTACCTAAGGATGGATCGCTTCAGCCCATTCATATCCATATGCAAGTGTGAATATTACCCGAGGTTTGAGAGTATAAATTCATCCGCCTCTCAGCCAATCAACCCTTCGAAGAAATACCGCTGTCGAAGATTTAAAAGCTCCTTTTGTTCGTGGCTATTGCGCCTGTATTGATTCGTTCAAGTCTAGGAACCCTTCAAAATCACATTTAATGCTTTTTGGAAACAAAAATATACTAAAACTTTTAAAGGAAAATATCAATATAAAATTGGATAATACGAGATTACCTGTTGTGGATTCTCCAAAGACACTGGGAATAATTTTGAATTCTGACTTTCCAAGAATATTTAAAAATCCATTCCAAAATGCATACATGTCACTAAAAATATTGTATAATAACAGGCATATGTTAATCTGAACATAAGAAAAAAACTCTGCGAATCACTTGTCCTCTCATATTGTAATTATTGTGATAGTTCATGGCTTTTTTTATAGATAATGAAGATAAATGCCGTATTCAATGACTCCAAAACTCTTGTGTAAGTTTTATTATGGGTCTTCGTAAATACGATCATGTGTCTGAGGCATATATTCAACTTAACTGGCATAGAATACAATCTAGAAGACTTTTGCATTTTAACGGATTTGTAATTAAAACATTAAATGGTCCCGAATTATATAGGACACTAGGAGAACGACTCGTCCCAAGAAGCAATATTCATTCTATAAATGTAAAATTCGGACATTAACTGACAATGCCGCATCATCATAGTGCCTTGCTTCAGAGGTCTTTTACTTTTAATGCAATTCGTCTTTACAATTCTCTGCCCAATAACTTAATTCATTTAAATATTGACCAATTTAAAAGAAAGTAAAAAGATTATTTAATACATTTAGAATTTCATTGATAATTTTTTTCTCTCTTTTTTCGCTTGGTCGCTAATATTAATTATGATCACTTTGTTTTTTTTTTGTTTCAACTGCTTTTTTCTCCCATCTTTTACAGGTTGTCCTTTGGCAATTGTTTTTTTTCCTTATGGAGAAAATTGGATGCAACTAGTGCGCAATTTATTTACTTATTAGAATAAGTTTGGGTATGAGGTGGTTCAGTAGAGTAGCTGTTAAAAGCTAGACTGCGCCATTTCTGAGCCCTTTAACTTTATTTTTTCTTAAAATATTTGTATTATTACATTTTCATTCTTTAATAAAGGCTGTTTATTATTATTATTATTATTATTATTATTATTATTATTATTATTATTATCTATTTCTGCTACTGTATTATTTGTTCGAATTTTTATAGCGTTATTATGAGCTGCTCCCTGGTGAAGTAAATAAGATGGCAGCTAATCGTCGAGTGCTCCATGCCTCGAAGTTTTTTAGATGTTTAAGTCTGAGTTTCAATCATCCAGAAGGTTTAGACACGTTGGGATTCCCACTTTCGTGCCGCAAATCAGTATTTTAATTCTAAAGCTGTTTCAAAATTAGAAAAAGTAATAAAACAGAGACTTCTGAGAAGTCGAAAAAAGTCCAATTTTACAACCTTATTTCGGCTATTACATAGATAGTACCGTTTTATACAAACATGATTGTCGCATACACCTGGCTAGGATGTAGCTCTATATTCGAGGGTAAATGACTTACGAATAATATATCAGTATTCAGATATTTTTTGGTAAGAAGTCAAACAGTTTGATTGTGAAAATTCCACCATCTCTGATTTTATTGCTGTGAAGAGTAAGCAATAAATAAAAATATATATTATTCTTAAGAGCTATGATGCCCTTAACTACCAAAGCTCAACTAGCGGTGTTACAAAAAGGGTTAAAACGTGTTAAAAAATAACTGGAATTGGAGAATCAAGAATATAGAGAATATCACGTGCGGAAAAAAGTTACCCGAAAAAATAAGAAAACCGGAAGAAAAGAAATGGACATCGAAGATGATGCAAAAACACACTTTGGAGGGTTCGAAAAAAAATTAATTTCCATTACGAAAAACTTTAAAGTAGAAAAATCAATTCTGGTGGAAAAGATGAACTAATTGGATGGCGAAAGAAGATATTTAAGAGAAGTAAGAAAATTTTTCTTACTACTTATATCTAATATCGGAGAGACAATACAATATTATTAGGACGAAAGTTTAGTAAGCGAGGGATATACGGTTGACAAAATATGGCAGGATAAAAGTGTAACAAATTCCCGTCAAGCTTTCTTAGAAGAATAGTCTACTGGAATTAAAGTGCCTTCTGGTAAAGAAAGCCGGTTAATAATGACTCATATTTTTAGTCAAAATGGCTTTGGAAAAGCAGTTTACTTGAAGTTTGGTAAAAGGAAATTGATAATTTTCACGAGAGCATAAACGAAGATGTTTTCGAGAAATATTTTGAACAGATGCAGGACCTTATTCCTTCTCAGTCAGTTGTGGTTATGGACAATGCTATTTACCATTATATAAAACTTGAATTACTACCAATTTCTTCTGGTAAGGAACACGTTATTATTGGATTGAAATAGTCGACAGCCATCTTGCGCAAAATATGTGGATGATATCCAAACGAGATATTAGAGTACTTCTCCTTCCCTTCCACCACTGTGAACTAAATCTAATGGAATTAAATGGAGATCAAGTTAAGGTTGTGTAGCAAGGCATAATACTACTTTTAAAATTAAACTATTTTAAAGAGGCGTTAAAGCAAGTCGATTTCCAACAGTGGAGTAAATATCTAGTAATTGAGGAAGAGGGATGAACCAAAGAACTTGATGGAATGCTAGATGAAACTATACAGCTGCTAATTCTTTCTCTGGATAGCAATGACGACAGTATGAGCGACTACTCAAAAGGCTAATAGGACTACACTGAAGGCAACTTTTCACTTCTCTTCAATACTAATCGTGAGATAAAGAATTGCTGAAAAAAATATTTTTTAGGGTCAAAATATAGACATTATGGAAATTCCGTTTTTCGTTATTCATTTATCCATAATAAATACTTGTTAAAATAATATTTTGCATTTTATTAATTTAAATAACTTATCTATGGCACAACAATTTTCTTCAGAAATAATAAAATACATTGCATGTAAACTAGTTTGCATCATTAACATATAATTTTTTGTTACGGCAAAAGCGAGGGCAAAAGGGACAATACATTTTTGTCGGACCTAGTGTTGAGCAAAGCCAGACCAAAACCAAGACTTGCATGATCTTGAGCTTGGTTTTGTTCTTGCACATAGGGTCTTGGTCTTAGTCTTGTAAACTAATGTGCATTCTTGGTCTTGGTCTTGCAGTAAGAGTCTTGCAAAACTTGCTTTAAAATTGCGTAAGGTTTAAAACAAAATAAACAAGACAAAACAATAAACTAATCTCAAACTCTTTCGAAATTCATTTCAGTATGTTCCACTCTTACCAATGGGAAACTAAAAATCTGAAATTTTTGAAAACATAAAAATCTAACAATCGAACATTTACCAATACCACACCAATTATCTACTAATTAAAAATCGGATTAATTATTGTTACGTACCTTTTCATTGACAAATGAATCCTAAGAAAAAGTCTCTACCCAATTCGAATATATTTTTATGTTAATTTCATGATAGCTATGTCTGACATAATAATTATTTTATAAAATTCAGAGATATACCTATACATTTATTTCGGAAACCCTCATTTACAACGCTAGTCTAAATTCCACACAAAATATTAAGTTTAATGTAATATGCAAAAAATTTAAATTTAAAAAAGCATTAGAGGAATAAAATATGATTAAAACAATCCCTTGATATTATCATACAGTGACAAAATTGAAATTGAGTCCCTGTCCCCCAAAACTTTTGCAAGTTGCAAAAGTCTTGGTCTTGCTCGTCTTTTTCTTGCATACATATTCTTGGTTTTGGTATTGCTAACCAAAAAGAGGTCTCGGTCTGGGCCTTGGTCTTGATTTTTTTTGCGAGACCAAGACCAAGACTGCAATACCGAGACCAGTCTCGCTCATCACTAGTCTGACTAATTTTGAAACTGACTTGGATGCATAGTTTCTTTTAGTGTCCTTTCTACATTTTAATTTGTGGGTAAAAACAAGAATTGATAACGGGTTAGCACGCGCTTTGAAGGTCGCTTATCCTTAACATTAATTAAAAATACTTACTTTTTTTGCGTAAAGTAGAGCCAGCACAGTCCACGCGTAAACACAGAATATGCCCTAAATTAAGTAATAAAAAAATATCATAAAACTAAAAACATGTTTTTAAGTTTCTTTGTCAATTTGCTCAACCAGTGCTGAAAATGTTGTGCGTTGGAGCGAGCGGCTGCCCCAAAGACATATGAAAAACAATAGACAGAGCAGGTCATTCATAATTTACCAACTGTTTACATGCCAACATCCGAAATATTAACGTGAAGATGGGATAAAGTAATAAATGAAAATAATGAATATGGAAGCTAAAGGGCGTAAAACATTTCATTCTAGTAAGGCTACAACGACGCGCCTGCGTCACGTCTCTCCGGCGGCTCACCATAGGCGTATCATTTTTAGGAGACATTTTTAGAAGCTACTGTTCGAGAAAGAAACGTTTAATTGACAATTGATCGGCGGTAGCCGCCGGCGCCGCCATGCCGGTCTACTTGGGAATAATACTAATTATATAAAGAAAGAGAGGAAAAACAAACTTCATTCACTAAGAAATAGAATTAAATCTTCGTATTTTGTTTTGACGCAATACCTGTGCTCTTTCGGTTACCTCATTCCAATTCTTATCTTGAAGTATTATATCAAGACGAGTTTTATTAATTCATGGCAGATTCTTCAAAAAAGCGAACACCAAAATAACCATATTTTGTCACTTGGCAATTTCTTTATTAGTATATTGCACACATATTTTCCACTTTTGTTAAAAATATTTGTTGTTTAATGAAAAAAAACTAAAGTATTTTTCGGGTCCCGTTGACAATAGCGCTATCAAAAATAATTTTTTTTCTAAAAAAAATAAGATATTAGGTATTCTATACTCTAATTAAAAAAAAAATAGGGAAAAATTATTTTTTTTGTGTGTTTTTTTTAAGCTGAAACATATTTGCATCGTGCGTACAGCATCCCTCGTTACGTTTTGTCTTCAAATATTTGAACACCTCATGCCTGTCCCTCTGCTCGCTTCGGGGATGCACCCAGCAAGAACTAACCCCAACTAATCCAAAATATGGGCGAAAGTATCCTCCTGAATTAATTGTTATAACAAAGGCAATTGGCAAAACGCAAACAAACGAAACGACACGAAGCGAACTCAAAGAATAGAAAATGTTGACACGGACGGTAGAATATCAGCCACGCCATCCCGCCGGCCAGTGTGAGCGAAGAGTGACTGTATACCGATGCGAATATGACCAATAGAAAATAAGAACACTCGATTGTTTGCTACGCATCGAAAAATAGTTCCAGATTGAAATATTGATATTATGAAAGAAAATTAATATTCACCATTTTTTTCTGAATCAACTTGAAATAAGTTTCTCTTATTATATTAAATATTTCTATTAAGTAATTTTGATAGCATTATTGTTAAGGATCACCTATTTATGTGCTGTATGACATATCAACAACTAAATTTAAGGCGTTAATTAATTTTCTATAAGGTTTTGCAACCAATAATAATTTTCACGAAGAATCATCGGATTCTATTAATTCACGACACTTTAACATGCAGTAGCAAATAAGATATAGATAAAATAGGTACTTACTTTTCTTAAATAATGTTCGCACTACGACTATGAGCTTGTTTACTTCAGCATGGAATGTAATACCTATTTGGGTACAAATGAATGGATACTCTGTTTTCATGAACATGGCGGCCAGTTCCTTACAGACGGCTACGCGACATTGTCGGCGTGTGCGGCAAGAGGGAATACCGCTGATTTGAGCCGTTTTTTCTTGTTAACCGTATTCTACAATGTATTTGAACCGCATTTAAAACGCAACGTCATCATTTGGGCTGCCAAGAAAATGTATTGTTTTAAACCGGAGCGTTATCTGTCAGTGTCATATCATAACAATATAGCTACGCTAATATTGTTTGTGACCAAAATAATCACTTGCCTTTATTTATGTACGAAAGACTTAAACCCTGAATGTGTTTACCCTTTTTCGGACGACTACGATCATATATGTCTATATGACAACGGCTAACGGATGAAAAGCATACAAGACAAAGATAGCGAAATGGTTCAAACGCATGTCCAGGTTGTTTTTGAATACGGTTCAACACAAAGCAACCGCAACGTCATTATTTGACAATAAAATAAAATGTTTTCAAACCAGTTTGAACCGTATTAGCACGAAAAAACGGCTTTGGTGAACAACGCGAAGTCTTGACATAGGGCCCAGTTTACATAAAGTTTCTAGCGGAAAACAGGTCTAACACTTTTTTGTGATTACATTTTGATTCAAGTTTTGTATTATATTCGTAGATGTTTATATGTTAGTATTATAATATACACGGTATACTTTAAAGCGAAAAATTTATATTTTGACTTGCTCTTTTTTCTATTAAATATAATTTTTCGGTCACGTTATTGAGAACAAGCTGCCGATTTTCCACGATACAGACATACTATTAGATGTCATCGGCAACAGGTAAGTAACGGCTTTCGTACTATTTTATAAGAAGGGCAAGCAGATGAGCAACAATGTTGGTATCTTCACGTTTAGTAAACAAATCGGCCTATTTTTTTCATAGGTCTTTGATCTGCCCCTGTCCTGGTTTGCAATAAGGTTGATTGGGACTTTAATAAAAAAATAACCAATAACCTTATTGATGAAGAAATTTCCAAAAAATACCAATTAGGTGGAAAATGTATACTTAGCTTTTTCGCATGGATTTATTTTATTTAAATAAAGCGACTGCTCAATTATAATCATTATAATTTATTATATCGATTTAGTTTACCCTATGTTATATACACAATAATACCATGTCGATATGTACATTTCAAGAAGAGTCTTATCATTTTACTATTATAGAATGTAGTTATACATTTAAAGCATGAAAACTAAATTAAAATATGAAAATAAATCCTGGCACGTATATACAAAATATTAGATGCTAGTACGATGGTACTTCCGAAACTAATTTAGTGTTAAATTAGAGATAAGAGAATAAGCAGCTTTGTTAGCGACTATTTTATATAACTTGTATGAGAAAATACGTAACTTGTCTTCGACCTTAAAAAAAAATCTAGAAAATGTAGCCTAACATTGCTATGTTCGTCAGTTTTGACTTTAGTGTATTCGAGGTCAGTTTTTTAAGGTCGTTTTTATTATTTAGAAAGATGCACTTAATGTTAATATACTGTTTTGAAAATTTACATATATATTTTAATCAAATAATGGTACTTATTTTATGCACAAATATGGCCCTGTTTCTACAGCCTATCACAACGCAGTATATTCCAAAACAGAGCTTCATTAATCGCTTTCTAGATCTAGTATATTTATGTTAATTTGCAGATTAAATAAGTTACTTTTTTGTATAACGCCACATACTGAGGCCAATTTGGTCACAAAGTTACAAACACTGAATCGATGCTTAAATGAAGATCATCTAATTGCTTAAAAAATTTTGCTACGGGATTCTTTGGAAACTTTTCTCGCTCTCTGATTCCGTCCTCTTTATCAATCTAATTTAATAGTTAAATACGCGCAAAGGTGCCATCAATTTCAGTTTAAACATGAACATTTGAAAAGGGGATATTCATTCATGCACTAGATGAGACTATCTGCTATCACGTTTACAGTCAATCAAAGCAAGTAAAAAATTATTGATTAATTAATTGTACAAAATAGTATATTGTGCAACAAGTGCTGAAAAGTGTACCATTCACACAGCTGTAGCCAATAGTCATAAAAGCACATGAGTGTGAAAAAAGGTTTTCACACGTGTTGCACACTATACTTTTTCTACAACTGTAACTATATTTTGCATCATATTTTACTATTTATTCATTTGATATGCACAAAATAAACATTACAAAGTTAACTTTTCAGACGGTGTATGAAAAGTATAGGCCGAAACTGTTGCGAATCTAGAGTTCGATGCAAGTAACAAAATTAGGCCAATAATCGGGACAATCTCTTAAAAGATATCCAACTTAATACATTAAAGATACAATGTTGGTCAGATAAATAACATTTCTGTACAAATTTACATGCTGATTTTAATTTAATCTATTTTTACCGTATTATATGGCGAAACAAAATTAAACTTCCTAAAAATTATAAGTGAAAAATCAGTAATTATGTAGATCAGATCAAGAAAAGCCTTTCTAAAATTGTATTTTTTCTTTACAAATAAATAAGTGTAATTTATCCATAATTTCTACCTACAGCGCTTCCTATTTGTATAGTATTACATACCGTTTCTTATATACACCTATATATACTATTGATAATCTTACATTAATAATACTATTATTATTACCACATTTAGAAATGTCATTGTATTTTTTCGTTATTATTTATCAAGGATTGTCTTAATGTTAAAGTATTGAAGCATTTGGGCAAGTCTTACAGTGTGCATATATAGAAATAAAGCATTAGGAATATTTCGTTAGATTGTGACCTTTTGATTAATTCAGGCTAGTTTAAGAAAAATCTCTGCCACACTTCCAAACTTCAATTTCTGATTATGGTTAGATAGGATATTAAGCAGAAATTTAGTGTTGGAGATGTGACCCTCAAGAATGATAGGCAGTTGTAAAAGCCAAGTAACTGACAGAACATGGGTCGAAAGCAAACCTGATGCTGGCGAGTAAATAATTCCTGAATTATTCCTTTTAAACATGGCACAACGTTTTTAAGTAATACGAGAATTCTTTAAGGTATTAATCTATATATACACACTGTACGTTCTTACAAGTACGTACAAAAATTAACAAAATACAAAATAAACTATAGGATAAGCGGTACATATTTGGTAAGTTCAGCCTTTTGAGGATAGTCCATCGCGCCATCTAATGGGGTACAGCTGAAACAAGGGAGAATTGTGTTTAGATGATTTAATAACATATAATAATTTAAAAAATATCTATTTAAATTACTTCAGAAAATGCTTTACTGCTGGAGTCCTTAAAATTAAACAAAGCTACTCAATTTTTTGATAAGAACATTTCGAAAAACAGGTAGCTGTATATAAACAATGGAAATAAACAACATTCATTCAAGTACGGATAAATGTTACCCGCATAATCCTTCTATATATAAAGAGACTGTCACGGGCAGCTATACTCTAAGATCAATGGGTAATTTGACCTGAAATTTGTAATATATTTGTACACATTCTGCACTTAGAATGCATGCAGTAATTCTAGCACCTGAAAATATTTTACCCTGATGCTGGTAGTTATTGTCTAGTTAAACGAGACATCTTTAGCATTTCCCATTGAGGTTTTGCTGAACTTATACCTTTCATGGTTGCCAGTGATTAGCTTATTAAAACGATAACCCCAATGAGGCCAGATCTGGTCGATACCTAGGTTTACTTACCACTAGCCTACAGTAGAAGAAAAATATTTTTTTGCTTGGATATGTATCTCGAGTAGATTATTTTCTTCTCCGTCATGTGTTCAAACCCGGAAGAGATTAACGTATTCTGACAGATAACAAGATTGTAAGTAGGGATTAGGTACAACAATATATTAAAATTTAAAAACGCTTCATGTCTATGGGAGTTCAGTTAAAAATCCTTGGATATTTTGACCCCTTTGCACATCGCAGCAAAGTTTTCGTCTAATTTTCTACTAAAATAAGACCATCTGTTTATTGTTTGCCTATCAACAATCAGTAGATTTTTTCTGAATCTTCGTTATTGTTTCTATTAATAACTATTTTTTTAATGAAACGAGTAGTATGCTTCTTGAGCGTTCGAAAGAATTTTTTTTCTGATTTCTAATATAAAAAGGTTTATGTAGCTATTTTCAGCTGTTTAAAGATTAGATTAGTTTATTTCTCATTATTAATTATTATTTTATCACTATTTGTTTCGATATTATTTTACCCGAAGTCTGACATGCGAGATATAAATCAAAAAGGATCACGTTTATTTCCTTGCCTCCAAACGGTTTGGCGCACTAGATTCCAAGAGTATTGTATAAATAAACCTAGCAATCAAATGTGATTTAGTTCGCTCATCACCATTCAGGGACACAGACCGTAAAGTAAACTTCAAGTGTCAGAACGTTCCTTAATCAAATAACTCCCAAGTCTTCCACCAAACATTATCAAACGCTGTTTGATAGTCCTCAAAACACGTAAATGTGTCATCTCTAGAAGAACACTCGTATGTTAACCGCATTTATGGAGCTAATTTATTTTGTGTAGGTGATATTTTATTTTTTCGCATAGCTTAAATATACTCTTCAATGTATTATCCTCAGAAAGTGGTCGGTATAAACAATTAATTTTTAAATCATTTATGACCACAAAAGGTGGTGGTGGTAATTAACTTTATAATTATCTACTTTAAAGAGTGGACTGTATCAAAATAGATTGGTGGGGGCTGTATTCATAGGGTGTGAATTGAAACATGTATTTTAGGTATTACGTACTTTAATAATGCAAGAATTAATTTGCATTAAATATGATTAATATATAAAATGATTTATCTATCTACTTTCAAACATTCATCCTTTTACATATAAAACTAAATAGGTGCTGTACATAAGGTTAACTATTAATAAATGTCTATTAAAACGTCTTGATAGTGGAAATTGCGCGGGATGCATTTGAGAGGGTAGAAAAATGTTCTTTCTTTATTTGGCATTATGTTGTTTACCTAACATTGACGGATTGACAAAAATATATTAAATTGAAACGTTTTAAAACGTTTTCCTTGACGGAGAGTGACAACTTGCTTTCCAGCGATTGTTTCATATAATGAAATTTATTTTATCAACAATCCAGGTTCGGGCTAAGGAGTAGCTGAAATACAAAAACTTTAACAAATTTTCATACTAAGTTTCATGCTATGGACATGCAGGGTGTTATCACCAACCTATATGGTGAAAAACGATAAGTTAATACACATATTGGTGTGTGTCCCCAACAGAAAGTTTTTTGACAATCACTGCATGTTTATGTCCCTATTTTTTGAGAAACTATAAAATCTTATTTATGCAAGCGCCGTACATTTTAAGGAATAATATAATCAACTGCTTCCTTTTGCCACCAATAAATTTGAGAAATTTTACTTCGATTTCATCAGTTACTATACCTTCTCCCATTTATTTTCACGCGTTTGTTAGCTCTTGTGTCTCAATATCTTTTACGCTTTTATCATACGTTTCCGGAAGTTCTGATCTGTTATCTTCAAAAATGTAATATATATTGTTCTCGTGTTTCATTAATTACTTTCTTCTCGTGATCTTTCCTTCCTATACATAACCAGCCATTTGTTCCATATAACGGTGAACATTAAAGCTGTCGTTTTTGTTCTGTAAGATTTCTATTTCAGCAGATTTATTCACTGCTCTTTTCATTCGCATTCCTCAGGTCTCTTGGTGTTTTTATATTCGGTTGAGTCGTGCTTCATTATTCTTCTTCTTTCCATCTTTTAGAGGATTTCATTTATCATTAATGGTAACATTTATTATACATAATATATTCTATCTTTTCTACCTAGAAATTATTCTAGAGTAGAGAAACTGTAATTGACAATACTTAATATTCTCTGTCAAATTGTTAAAAGATATTCATGACTAAAATAATCATAAGCAATAATTGTAACTTGCCAGAAACATAGTGATAACTGATAACCATAGCAATGCCCAAATCTTTACTTTTATAATAACCTTAAAACAGAGTGATAAGATAACAAAAATTATATATAATTTAATATAATTTGACAACTGCTAAAAATAGACCCATAAACCTCTACATCCTTGAAATTAGGAAAAATAATATACTGAAAGTTTGATATTTTAAGTTTCTCTCTTTACCTAATATTAATGAAAATCTCCATATGGTCGAAATATAATAGATCAAGATCACCCTATACGGCTTTAATTGACGTTTAAATGAAATTTAAATTATTTTTTACTTGCCTCATGTAGTTCTACTTAATGATATTTACTTGCGATAAGAAAGTTCGTCAAAATAAGTGAGAAAGTTTAATAACCTCAAATTTTATATTCAATTAGATACGGAATGACAAGTAATTTAGAAACACCGAATTTTAAAGCGAATGGTAACTATTCCAACATAAATGTCGCATGTGTAATAATTGAAAGTATTTTTAATATATGGGCAAATTGAAAATAGTATATTAATTAAACATATTAAAAATATTTTTAAATATTACAAATGGGTTTCAAAAGACTTTCAATTTGAATACTCGCATTTGCTCAAATATTGAAATTTCTCGTAAAATCACAGAATTTTTCATATTGCATAAGGTATACATAAATTTAATTATTTTCGAGACGTTAAAGTTTGAAAATGGAAATTTTTTCTAGTAGAATCTAAGAGGTCTGACCTAAAGAGATATGCTTTATTTACAATTGCTTGTTTTTTTTATTACCAAGTCACCAGTCAGATACTAAAAGAGGAATATTCAAACTTCCGGTTAATTAGTAAGTGCGTATGTGGTCTTGAATAGACCATTAAAAATTTAGATAAGAAAGTGCAAGATTTTCCACTTTAAACCATTCCTCTTTTAAATTTGTAACGAATTAAATTCCCTGAAATATAATTTTAGTTATAAATAATTATGTAATACTTATGAAACATGTCAAGAATTTGAGCATTTTGAGACACTGTATATATTTTAAAATATTTTTAAAATACGGCAAATTTCATAACCTTAATTTTTGATATTATAGATTGGTATTTCACCAGGTTTTCCAGTATTTACAGATTTTTTGCCGCACCATATATTTGGGCAGAAACCGAGGCAGAAACAATTATTATTATTGAGAATACTAATATGCTTCAGTAAAATGCATTTTAGCACAGTTTTATCCACAATATTAAAACAAAATATTTGCACTCGAAGCGTGTTTCGTTAACTTTGTTAGCATCATCAGGAGATAGTTCAAACTCAACTTTCCGTCATATTCTGATGACCCGGTGATGCTAACACGGTTAGCGACACGCGCGTCTAGTGCAAATAATGTACTTCGGTATTGTGGCCAAAACTGTGTTGCAGCAATTATTAATGTTAGGCATTTTGATGATTATATACTTCGAGGTTGCTTTAACCAATGAAATGCATCTTTCGAACCAATGATATATAAAATATCATTGAACATTATATTATGACTAAGCTGCCTCTATATCGGTGAATATGCTACTACTTGTTGCATCCACGGTTACTATCGTGATCGTATTATTATATATGTGTTATATGTGTTATATAACTTTCACTGTAATTTTGGTCGCTTAATATGAGTTTTGATAGTTCTAGAACTTTCTTTCGAAGAAATCCGCAAAAATGCTGAAAAAACTACAAAAAAAGTAAAAGCGGGGAGGTATACCAGTTTTGGCATACGAAATTATAAATTAGAGGCGGAAATATCTTTTGTCTTATAATATGAAGCGAAGAAATGGCACTGAATAGAGAGAAGGATTTGAGAAAAGCATTTGGAATAAATGCTGCAAGAAAGGTGTCAGGTTCAATATAAATTTTGGAACATTCATGGATATTGCATTTATAAAGTCAAGGATTCTAGCATACGTAAGAAATTTCAGAAAAACATACATTTTAACAAAGAGAGCCCAGGAACTTTAACTTGATGAGTACAGAAGAATGATAAATTTATGGGATGAAGAAAAACCGGAAGAGAAAATTGCAAATTATTTCATCTTGCTATGGTAGAACTTGCATAACGTGGCGGAGAAGTTTCATAATATCTAGTCTCTTTTTTTTAAGAAAGAAGTGAATATCGAAAGAGGCTGGTGGGAATATAATACGATATTTTCCAATTAAAAAAAAAACAGGGTTCAAAATGGTTGCACCGACCTCTAAAAATTCTAACACGCGTGCAATCCGCCTTCAAGATACGCTGATATCAAAAAGAGGAGAAAATATAACAACCGACGGCTTGTTATTAGTAGAAAACCCAAACAAGCAGACGAAAGAATATTGTTTTAAAAATATTTTTATCGGAAAAAATACTCTGGCTAAGTCGAGGGCTAAGTGGACAAAAAAATGGTTTAAAACTATTTTGAAAATAACAAATCACGCCAAAGGCAGTAAGTGTTCTAAATAGTGCAGACGTAGGTAAAGAAGCACTATTTAAAATAATGGACCGCCGTGGTCCTTCACCTCTACGCCCATATTTGCAACTTAACAAAGATTACCATTCAAAAATAGTAGCGGGTTTAAAAGAAGATTCATGGATAGCACAGCCTTCGACATCTACTGCTTATCTCTAAAATCAGCCGCAAGTAATATTAAACATGGCAACAACATCTTCTCTACACTTTAACGGCAAAAGAAGCAGGTCTGTAATGTATATATCTATTATGTGTTAATTATTATAAAAGTTGAAAAAATACGTGTTCATTACCAGTTTATTTAATACTTAGCTTGGTTTGCTTTAGTGCAAACTTGTAAGATATTTTTGGTGAAGTATACTTTGACATTATCCGCCAATTTTATTATAAAAATAACATTTGACCATATTTCGTTTAAGGAAATTTAATCTCGTAAAATAAATTTGACACAAAAAAGTCAAAGTATACTCCCCAAAATATTCACCACAATTAGTAATGTTGACATAAATCCTAAAGAAAATATAGACAAGTAATTATCATAAATCTTTCGTCATTACGTAGAGTTGAAGAACTTTGGGTGCTCAGTTTATATCAATAAGCACATATGAAGCTGCAACACTATTTAATTTATTATAAAAAAATACATAAGAATGGTTGACAGTTAAATCTTTACCAACTTTATATTTTAAATCAGATTATACCTGGTGACTGATGTGTGAAATATTAGGTATATTTATATACAATTGGTATTTTCAAAAATAATAATTCTTATGCTTATATCTGCTATCAGTACCTTACTTTTTTCTTCTTATAAATTTCAGAAACTCATCTGCTCTTTTCGTTGTTTTAAGCTTTATTTTGTCAATGATAAGTGAAAATGTCAACAAATTAAATCTTACTTATCTAAATTTAGATGAACCTCTGATTAAAGCTTCCTTGGAATTGACGACTCATTTTCAACAGATTAAATGAACTAATAACTTAATTGTTCTGCTCGGATATTTATTTAAAATTGATGTAATGTACTTAGAATAAAATGTATTCATATCAAAATACAGACGTTACACATATTTAACTAAATTATTTATTTGCGATATAATTCCAAATAAATAACTTATTAGTTTAAAGATAAGTTATTTTAGAATAGCATGGTTTCAATCCAAATTATTCTGCTGTATGTAAGAATTAAGTTAATGTCATCTAAACTAATTCACGCAAGCATTGTTTTAAATTGTCGGCCATTCAATGGTTATCATAAACTAAGAGTTGTTAATGTGGATGACACTGCATCGAAATGGCCTCCATCATAAAAGATTGAAAGTTTGTTTTTTATATAGGTGATTTTAGTTCCGAAATATTTTCGGACATGGCCGAAATTCCCCTTGAATAATACTTAATAGCCCCTATTTTTATGATATAATAATGATGATTTTGATGGGTGTTTTCATTAGGCCCATCAGTTTATAATTTTAGCAAATGAGCTTAAGGTTTATAAACATGTTATTTGAATTAGATTGCGAATAAATACAGAACGATTTTACGCGGATTGAAAATTACTGTAAGTTATGCAGCTCATTTCATAATTTCTTTCAAGTCTTGATTCAGATAATGCAAATATTTAGAGATCAGTTCGAACACAAATAAAACTTCAACTTTACTTTGGATGCAATCACAAGTAATGCTTTAAACTTCTATATCCAGTTAATTAAAATTATCAAAAATACTTATTCCTATACAATATCAAAGTGATGACCGATTTACACTAATACTTTTATAAATTACGCAAGGAAAAATATCATCTGCAAGCAGCGTAAAAATCCACTCGGTTTTACAGCACGCTCCATTTACCCATCAATCATTGAAAGCCATAAAACTCGCGTTACTATCAGCAATTAAAGTAATTTAAATTTAGGGAACCTAAACTAATTCAAACCTTTTTATAACAGATATTATATGTTGTGCAAGACCGTAATATTATTTTGACTGGCGATTGATTTATACTAATAGTGTGATTGCTTACTGTAGTATTTTAAGGCCTATCTATTATGTATTTGGCAATCGTCTACAAGCGTAAACAAAAATTATTCTAAATCCACATACAAGTTACTGCAAAATAACGGAAACGATGGGTACATCCGAATAATTTACAATCTGCATTGGAATCATCAGACACCGAAGACACGACCAAAAGAAGAACGTCAAGGATTTATTATCTCTCCCTAATTATTTAACAGACAAACTTCAAACATTATTATGTAGAATAGGCATCACAACCACAACATAAAATTAAACAGAAATATATTGAAAATTAAATATACGGTGAACAAAAATAATCACGTCCTTATACAAGGATTATTAACGTGAAAATTGATCTTTAATTCTGTCTAAGAATATTGGGGCTTCTAAAAATTAGAGAAAATAATAAGACAGTAGAAAAACACCGGAGAAGCAGAGAAAAGTAAAATTTTACAACCTTGTTTCAGCTATAACACAGGAGTATGGGCAATGCTAGTTATCACTCCAGAAAACATTAAAAACTTCCTATTTCTTGTTGGAGTGAAAAGAATATTATTTGATGGCTTCCTTCAAAAGCAATTCCATATGAAGATGATATGAATAAAAAGGAGTTAAAATCGTTAATTTAGTGGCTCTAAAATTAAATATTACAGTACTTAGCCTTTCCACCTGCCAATGTGTGTACTAAATTCAATATAATTAATTTGGGCTCAAGTTAACGATATTGCGGCCAGGCATAAAACTGCTTTTAAAATGAAAGAACATTGAAAGTATTTTTCAACAGCTATTCCCATATGTGGAGTAAGTATGTAGGGTATGTAATTAAGGGAAAGAAAAGAATATGAGAACTTGATGGTATGCTAGATGAGAATATAGTGCCGCTAACTGGATACAACTTTTCACTTATCTTCAGTGCTGAATTATAACGTGAGAAATTGCTGCAGAAAACCCTTTTATGGCCAAAAATAGACAGTAAAGAAATTTCGTTTTACATTATTCATTCATTGTTAAAATAATGTGTATCATGTCAATTCAGTGTATAGTTTAAAGGAATTACGCAATTTAAGACCTTATAGAACGGAACTGTCGTAAACTGGGAAAAACCAGGCATCAAAATATAGGTAAATGCATGATTTAGTAACGATGGACCGATGTTATTCAATTACGATGGTAGTAGGAGATAAATCAAGCCATGGTTGCAATACAATTTATGAAACTTACTTCATTTAATTTGGTATGAAAAGTTGTCAGTGGAATTTATGGTACTCGATTTGAAACTAATCTTGCTCTTGTTGTAAATTAGAAAGTCACATATAGCCAAGTGAGTAAAGGAAGAAGAAGGACTACCCATCTCGGATTATTTTGTAATATACATAAATTGTGAAATTGTTGAAACTACACCTTTAACAATTTCGAATACAGCTATTCTCATCTGCAGCAAAAGCAAGTATGGTTATTTTCTGGACTGCAAAATATACAATAATATAATATAATGTATTTATGAAGCAATGAAAAACAAGTAGATTGCAGACGAAACACATGCTATTTCACGAGGATATCGTCTCCAGACACAACTCATGTCTAACAATGCTTGCCATAGCCGACGATAGGTTTGAACTAATTCATCACCCAATTTAATTTTTGTCAGATTTAGCTGCAACGATTAACAATTCATACAAAAACTAAAGGAATACCTATGCAGAATTGCATTCCATATTAAGAGGTATTAACGATGCTGCTATAATGCTTTTAGAGCATGTAAGAAAAATTCTTCCGGGAAGCTTTTGAAATAAGAGAGAATACGTAGAGAAAAATAATTACTATTTTTCTAGGAACAGTCCTCAAGTAGCTAAACTGTTTAAAGTCCGGCACTGTTTATGAACCTAGGAAATGTATGGATTTTGATCACCTAAGTTGGCAAGAACTTTTTATTGCTCCTAATGAGGTTTACGATATACATATTCCAGGAAAGAGTACAAATAAAAGCTGAAATGATTTAGAAAACTGGATTTCGTGCCTGTTCATTGTGATAAAATGATTGTTAGTACATATTAATCTTAACTAGCTTTAGGATAAGGTTAATTCTGATTCCATATGGGTACCTTTATAATTAATAATTTTACTTTGTGAAGACAAGATGAATATTGAGATAATCCACCTCTTTAAAATACTATTTCATTAGACCTTGTACCTTTCGTTTTGAGACACCCTATATATGTATATATTTTGAGACACCCTTTTTACATGTAAAAGATATATCAAGTAATAAATTGATGTCGAGTTTTTGCGAAGTTTTTTGGAAGAGATCCGAAAGGTATTGCTCGAGAACGGAGAATAGAGAGTCAGAAGCTAGCGGGGTGTACGGTTTGTTTTGGTGAATTGTTTTGCTTCTGTGTTGCAACATGTCATTGCAGGTCGGTAAAATGAAACTTATAATATTGTTATTAACATAATTTGCATAAATATTTCTTCTATTTTCATTTATAATTAATATTTGATGGTATAACATGTGTATATATTTTGATATTGTTATTAACTTAATTTGCACCGTTATTTCTTTTATCCTCATTGATAATTCATATTTGATGGCATAACATGTGTATATATTTTGGTATTGTTATTAACATAATTTGCATAAATATTTCTTCTATTCTCATGGATAATTAATCTTTGATGGTATAATATGTGTACATGTTTAATGAAATCGTTTTATGCTGTGAACAACACTGCTTTAAATGAAAAAAAAAATGTATTGTCTGCTGCCTTTTCGTGCTGGAATTTTAGTTTTAGTATGACTGTGATTACAAGTAAGAGCTTTTGGTGAAATTACTAACATTTTGCAAATGCACAATATCCTAGTTATAAATTAAATGATCATTCTAGAAATATTGGCTCTAACTTCAACTTTAGCTGAGTAGCCTCCGTAACCAGGACCTCAGTACCCTTCAGCGGCGTCTGGCTAACTAACACCCCTCTTCGGTAGTGTAGTGGTTATCACACCCGCGTCTGGCACGCGGGAGACTCGGGTTCGATTCCCGACCATTGAGCTATCTCTTCAGTTTAAAATGTTTTGCTACAAGTGTAGAACTACAAATTGTGGTACAGGAGACAGTAATTTAATTAATTATAATACTAATAGATTATACAGCATAATTCGGTTTAGGAATTTAGATCGAGGGCTTCTCTGCCGTACTCTTTCCCCTCGTGAATTCCAGGCTGGGTCCGGCACGTTTTTCTTTAATAAATTAGGCGTATTAGGAATCTGTGGTTTAATTTACATGACGCACTTTTCCCTCAAATTTCCCTAATAGTGCTTAGTCGAAGCGCAATCCGAATGCTTTGGTATGCCACTTGCGGAGAAGCTGGATTCATCTGTCCATAATGTTTAAAAAAAAATCACTATCATTGTTAAATCTATTTTCTATTAAATTGCAGAACTGGAGCCTCTGTTCTTTATGTCTCTTAGTCAGTTTTTGAGCTTTATGAAATTTATAAGCCTTAAATCCGTACTTTTTAAGAACCTTACCGACGACTTTCATGTGAATCTTTTGATGCTACTCTTAGTGATTTCATCGGATTTTCTACATAGTGTCACGCGTTTCTTTCTTTGCAAAATCGACGTTCTTCGAAATGTCGTATGTTTCTGATAGTTTTTCTTGTTGGGGTCTGCGATTTGGATGCCGGGCTTGGTAAGTTCATTCTGTAGCCGAAGCATTATAATATTTATATTCAATAATCAAACACAAACTTTCCTGCTTTTCTTTTTGCGAATAAGCCATTATTCTCTTGGAAGCAAATAATAAGGAAAAATCACTAGACTGATGGATGAGAGAGACAGAATGTATTCAGTTTATTATTTCGTTCAATCCATTCCTTTAAACGAGTATCATGACAGAAGCGCCTTCTTTGTATTACGAGTGGTGAAGCACCATCACCGGTGACTTTTCCGTGTTATTTGCTTCGAAGAGAATTATGGTTTGTTCTTTGTTCACACGAAGAAAAGCAGGAAATTTTGTGTTTGTTTATTAAAAAATAATTATAGTGCTTCGGCTACA
Source organism: Pissodes strobi (assembly GCA_016904865.1). Lineage (NCBI taxonomy): Eukaryota > Metazoa > Arthropoda > Insecta > Coleoptera > Curculionidae > Pissodes > Pissodes strobi. Next base: position 360,466 of record MU182148.1, read on the forward strand.
GAACGAGCTTACAGTGGGCAACTCAAAATCCAGACTTTGTAAGAGAAGTGCTGTTTCAAGGTCTACAGTAAATGTGTGGTGTGGAATAATACGTAATAAAATAATAGGGCATTTTTTTTAAATATACTTACTGGTCCACTTTATTGTGATTTTTTAGAGAGTTATGTAGAAGAGCAACTCCTACTACATTAAAACAGATATTTATTAAATAAGTATAGAACCTTCCTCTAAGGCAATAAACCTACTTTTCCCTACTGCACTAAAACAGGTATTTGTTAAATACGTATCTAACTATTAAATTTTTACGGAAATGCAAATGTATTTTATGCAATTAATTTGTCAAATAAGGTATTACTGAATAAGTTTTAAAAAAGTTTATCGAATGGTGACATAATATACATATTCAAAATAGTATTATTATTATTATTTGAATAAAGTGTCATATGATTTATAAAAAAAATGTTAAATGAAAAACGCATGCAACAACCTATATATTTTGTATTTGGTAAGATGTTTGCAAAGGTATGGAATACCCATAGACGAAATCTCCGTATTCACAATAAGACTGCCGCATAAATAATATTTTGCTTTAGCTGACAAGAATTTTTTCACATTAAAAAACTTTCTTCATTGCCTGCAGGCCTTTATTAAATTGCTGTTTATGTGTGACGGAAATAAAAGAGATTCATCAAATATGACACTGAAGTTATAAGCTTCAGTAATTAAGGGCACAAGTGTATCATCAATCCTTGATATGAAGGCCTGGGCAACTATAATAACACCACTCCCATGATTATTAAAAACAAATACGAAACGTTGCAGAATTTATTCGTAAGTTGTGACTAAACTATCTAAATCTTTTTTAAAAAATTGCAGCGAAAGGTACATATTATCCAAAGAGAATAACATATATATTTGCGAATCATCAGCATATTGTTGTATTTTTGAATATTTTATGCAGTCATTCTTATCCGCCACTTAAAGGGTGAATAATAATAGACCGAGTAATAGACCTAAAATTGAGCCCTGAGGCATGTCTGTATTTACTGGGAAAAAAACCCGCAACTTACCAATCCAATCTCAATGCAGTGTGATCTGTCTCTAAGATATTGCTCAAAGAAATTGACAGACCTTTCTGGGAGGCTATAGTAGTGGAGCTTAGCTGCGTAGAATATTAAATGCGCTTCTAAAGACCAATAGAGCTAGGCATGCGATTTCGTTTTAATGCTCATTATGCCGTATTTCATTTAAAATATTAACTTAACTGGTGTCAGTACAAACGCTTAGTCAAAAGCCAGATTGGTAATCAGGTATCTGCAATACTTTACAAATTTTGCAAAATTGCGCAATTGAGAATTAACATGCTTAACTGTAATTTTGAACCCAACTGAACGAGTGCTAATTGGTCTAAGATACCGAAGATCCCTAACAAAAATGGCATCCTCGTCAACAGCCGAAAATTGATATTTTGCTAAGATCTTTTAGTAAAGTATTTTCGTGATTTCAATAATTGATTCTCTCATCGACTCAAAAGCAATTGCTTGTATGCAAGATGAAGAATTGAATCAATACATTCGAGCCACATAAATCGTCTGGTAAGTTATTTGCTTTACTACGCGTTAAATTTAATTGATTTGCATCTCGATTTGCATTTATTCAAAAATCTTCCTTTACTCTTCTTTGAGTTGATTGATTAAAATAATAAAAAAAAAATCTCTAATAATGGCATGCTTGTGGTAATTTCGAGGTTCTACCTATACAATATTGAAGACGAGCTGCTGTTTTATTTTTCAAATATATACGATACTTTCAGCCGCATCATTACTTAATATTATCCGTAATCCATGATGAGAAGTTCTTCTCATTAATTTTTCTTTGGCTGATTTATTTTAATAAATTTCGAATTTAGTGTTTCTATTGCAATGAAATTTAAATGATCATCACGAAACTGTAAATACTTGTGTCAGGAGAAGCCACAAATTGATGAAAGAGAAGATAATGGCTGAGCAGTATCTCCATTAATAGTTAGGTTCCATAGGCACTAACATACGGGAATGATTTTTTTTGTTTAATTCTGCTTTTTTGATACGTATGTTTAAGCTGACGTTCTTATTACTTATACTGCTCAATACCGAATTCGACTGCTGGTATTTTTCTAAATTATGTCAGAATAATGCATCATCTTCCGACAGCGTAGAAATCTACTCAAGCTTGCAACACGCTCTGTTTACACATCAATCATGGGAAGCCATAAAACTCGCGCCACTATCAGCAATCAAAGTAATAAATTTTAAAAGTTGGACTCGCTATAATTTCCTATCTGAAACAAGGCCTTACAGTGTAAAATTAGCTCAATAAAGCACAAGAAAGTATTTTTAGATTACAAGGGAATGTTTTAAAAGGTTCACAACATACTTTTTGATTTATGGTTGTTCGGTCGTAACGTTCTTGGGCTCAGGGAGGAACTCGATAATTTTCATACATACCTGTATCGCTGCAGCATTCATGAAATGACAGAATTTTGACAAGCTAATTTAGCTGTCAGAGCATAATGGTAATGAAGGCAAGAGGAAAGCTGACAAACTGGCCAACAAAAGAACAGATAGTTTATTTGTCTTTTAGAAAGGATGGGCAAAATAAATATATTCTTTTCACTCATAACATAATAAGCTAAGGCAAACAAGACCTCAGGATTATATTAAGATGTTCCACTGGCTATACATTATATTTCTTGCGATATCATCCTAAAGAAGCAAACGTTGAAATGACCTCTTATGTCTTGTTGCAATATCTGTATCATAAAACTTTAGTTTTGTTAAACTGCGCAGGTTAAAAATTCGATTATCTTATACACTACTTTCAATACTTCAATGAAGAATTACGTTAAGTCTTCCATGACCAATCCTGCTTAAGGTACATAATAGGCAATTAGAACGATCCAGTAATTGATTTCCTAAATAGTCGAGTATTTGCTGGATCATCTCCAATTTTTATTCTGAAACATATTCTATTCAGTATATTTATAGCATGCAGCAGTGGCACCAGGACTAAAATTTCTTAGTATATATTAATCTCTTTTCTCCAGTACCTAATCCTCCATTACCTAGAGGATTACGGAAAATGCGTAGTACTGAAACATACGTAAGAGAAGTGCTGATACACTATAAAAAGCTAAAATGTTAAGAATTTCTAAATACCAAGATTTCTAACATACGACGCACACCTTCTTTACAAAATAGTTTGTTTCTATTTGTTGGAGTATCTTTAAATTCGAGAGATACTTTGGTATAGGAAAATAAAGCACGTAAAGTAAACCAGCAATACTTAGTTTCAGAATAAAAAGTGTATTTTGTTTTCACTGAGGTCCTGCAGAATTTATTTTGGTTTACCTGTGACAACACAGCTCTTCAGTCTATATCTAACAATTCTTCCATCCTTTGGAAGCTCGGGTTAGGCTTACTGCTAGTTCTCTCGAGACTAAGATTTCATTAGAAAACAGCCATTTTGGCAATGTGTGAACTACTTTTATAGATTCCTTCATTATATCTACAATATGTAAGTAGCCTATACGACTCTATAATCTAACTGTCATCTTAACGGATTTCCCGCTAGGGCTCTGACTTTTTTCATTCCTTCTATACTTAGAGATCTGCGCTCATTTCTCGCTCATATGTATTGACTGTTTCGACGTATGATTTATGTTTTTTTTTGACTAGATAGATTACTGTTTCTCCAAATATATGGATATGATATCGTGAAGTTTTTCTGAAAGTGCCATTAGTCTGTTAACTTGGACTCATACTTTGTCTATCACCTAGTGATTAATTTATTGTCTGTCCACTGGCTTATAACGTATTAAATACATTCCATGTTATGATCAAGAAATAATATTACATTGATTCATCTTGCTGTTTCTTCTACTCGAAGCGACAGGCAGTGTAATACCTACCATCGTGTTAAAGAACTGCACCAACGAACTAACACCCATTTGTTCCAGACTTTTTCTCTGTCTTACCGAAAAGGACTTTACCCATCTTCTTGGAAATTCACTTCAGTGCAAAAAAGGCAAGAAAACTACGCCATCAAACTATCGTCCAATTTCCCTGCTTCCAATGATCTCTAAATTCATGGAACGTGTAGTCAATCAGCAACTACTCAAGCATTACTGACAAATATATTTTATGGACAGGAAGTAAAATAAATTATTTACTATTACTTTTTAAAGACGTATTAGAGCACAAAAAAACGTATATCAGGCTGTATAATTTAACATTCTTTTAACAAGGTGCTTCGAAATTTATCCTTCAAACTATAATATTAGATTTCTGAGCAAAATGAAATCGAAGCATATTTCGTTCATAAACTATACAGGTTATTAAAAATGCTTAAAAAATCTCGAAAGAGCCTAAACTACGGATATTGCATTTCATCCCAAGCTAGCATTGAATAAATAAGGAGGCATATTTTACAACATGATCAGATTTTTTTACCTCTACCAGGCTACCTAAGATATAAATTTTTAAAGTTAAAATAGTTATTTGTGTATTTAGAGCGCAAAATAATAGATTGCCGCATTTTTTTTAAATTAAATTCACATTTTTCTCTATACTTGTTCTGAAATTTGCAAATGACTGTCAGTTTTGACATATTATATTCGGGCTTCGAGCATATTTAGAACAGGATTGCCAGCAACAAACTGTAAACTGTAACCCACGCAAGACTGTCATTTATTTATCTTCGGTTTCATAGCACACTCAACGGAAAAAGTGAGAATTTTCTTTCCCATGTTCGCGCTAGAGCGCAAAATAAGAATCCACGGCATTCGTCGGTTTTGCGATTTCATTTCAATTTAGTAATTAGTTATTTTGCGCGCGGCTGTAGGAAAACAAATTTTTAAACATTCTACATTTACAAGATGCAGGAATGTTTTATTTTAAAATTTTTAACCCCAAACTAACACAAGCCGATCGGGCATACGCTTTTCATTGTAGAATCACTCATAGAATAACACAAAATATGAACATTTGTACGAGTTTTTAACTTCTATAGACAGAGCCGTACATACAGCAGCAAAATTGTGCAACTTTGAGAAACAGTGGCGTATAATATTTTTCTCTAGGTATTCCCTTTTTATTACCCCTATTTACACCACTTGTAACTAATTGATGGTCATATTATGTCTTCCCATGCAGTACTAAGTTGTATCGAAATGCAATGTTAACATATACAATACGCGTTTTCGGGATATTATAGAATTTTTTTTAAAGGTTGTTATAAACGATATAGTTTAGGACATAAATAAATATCAAGTTTTCAAATTATTTGTTGTCTAGGAACCGAGTGTTCACATTTGATGCATGGTTTTTAAAATATTCCGTATAAATTATTAGGTAAAATTTACAAAGGCCTAATATCTTAAAGACACTTTCTCAAATATGTTATTACATATATGTGTAGCTCTTATTAACGGTTAACAACTACTCCTAAATATTATACCTAACACGCATAAAATACGGTCCTGTATAAAAATTTGTTCCGGTATAACACAAACTACTGTTGTGTCCTATTTTAAGGCTTATCGGAGTTTTCAAGCTGTGGTAATTTAAAACAGATTTTGTTAATTGAAAATTATGCTGGTACACAGATTTTCTTAGAAACATTATTGTGCCTTTCTGTGTTGATAATCGGCACTTAAAACGCCTTTTTAAATTCTTTTATGAGGGGCATGAATAGAACTTGAGAATAAGAAGGAAAGTTATTCCAATAAAATAAAGCATATTATAGAGAATATTGTCGAAAAAAATAGCCACTACACGAAGGTGTAGGCTGTTATGACAAAATCATTATATTTTCCACGTAGGCGCGTTTTAAGAAAGTTCTGACGAGTTCATTAAATAAAAATAGCTTAAAATTATTTCAAAAATTGCATTATATATTGTATCTTTATCTACTTTTTCACGATATATTTTTTTAAATTGAATTACTTTAATTCAAAAACAAAAAGTTTTTACCTCGTTTTTCATTCTTCTAAAGATTTTTTATATTTATCGGTACGTAACCAGTGTTACGTTACCCTCTCCAGTATGGTGATCAAGATTCAGGGAGACATGAATTTCTTCCCTTCATTATAGATGGACACATATCTACAGAACGGCCCATATTTCGTAGGCAATCATTCAGATTCATATAGATGAAATACAAATAACACCATAATTTTATATATTTTTTTTCCTACAGCTCCCGCTACGGAGATAATACGTGCCTCTAAATAACGCTTTTCTAGAACAGCTTTTAAAGTACTTGGTGTAATTTAATAATTTTTAATGATACTAGTTAGGACTACTTAAAACCGTACGATTTAAACACATTTGGTGCATTTAGTTCGCAAGGTACGGACTAGCTCAAATAAATTATTGCTCATTTTTTTGGAAACTTGTATGATAAAGGCACAAAAATAACATTTTTACATAGCCTGGACTTGAAACTGCAAGAAAGGTCCTCTTATTTGATATTGCGAAAATGAACCATTTTCCAGAAAAATCAATTTAAACGTCGTGTCATGAAATGATTTTGATTATCAGTATAAATATTATTTCTTGTAATACAAGGTTGAAATTTCACTCATTTTAAAGTTAAATACAATTTGTATGAGCATATGAATTTGATTTACGAGATTGCTCCTTGCAATGCTCTGGAAGCTAAGAGATTGTATGTAAAACGATTGCGTAATCGTAGAATTTCAGATCGAAAATCTTTTGATCAAGAGGCTGGTAAGAATTATGTTTATTATTATTGCTATTATTATTATTATTATTATCATTAAAATTATGACTCGTCTGGAAACATTCACTTATCCCAAATATCGTAGATATCACAGGGATAAAGCTTTGTGGGAGCCCTTTCCCTGTTGTCAGGCCCAGGATGAAGATCCTCGTAGTTTTCCACACATTTTCGGAGGATCTGGGCTTAAAAATTAATACTGCCTTCTGTAGATCCTTATAGATTAGATATTTGTTAAGTTCTAGTTCTTTGATGTTCTTCAGCTGAATCTTTGGGTTCACTCCAGTAGACGACACGAAGATTGGTACTGTTTTGACAGTGTTAATTTGCCATTGCCTTTGTAATCGTCAATTATCATAGTTTTCCTTACTTCTTTATTTACTAAAACAATATCAGATATATTCTGAGTAACAGTTTGATCAGTTAAAATGGTGCGGTACCAGTATAATCTAAAGTTCTCATTTTCCAAATTGGCTCCGTAGCGTAACTGCAGTAAAGAACTTTTCTCCCTGTAAGAGACAGCTTCCATGCCAGTTTCTGGTGTACAACTTTTGCTACAGCATCGTGCCTCTCTTTGTACTCAGTCGAGGCAAATATCTGGCTTCTTCCTGTAATATGTTCCATAGTTTCTCAGCTTTGACATCCATATCTGCACCTATCATCCTTAACTGTTGGGTCTATATATTTTAGGTAGTACGGGTATGTATAATCTGATCTTGAATAGCTAGCAGTGATACTTTCGTTTCAGGAAACATTTATATAGAGACAAGCCAGTAGTATGACGCTGTTTTTCAAGATGTTCTTGAGTAATCTCATTAACGTGCCTCCCGTGCAGGAGTTTCTCTCTCCAGCTTTGTAACTTCTCAATGTTGACCTTATAATGTCGTTGGATCCCGCCTTCCTTTCATCTTAATGGCTCCACCCGATTAAGATTTTCCACTTGGCATAATACTCTGTGCAAATTTGAACTGTAGAATAAGTTTCGGATATTTGCCATCTGCTGGTCTAATTGCTTGTTGATATCTGCCCTTGGCATAATACCGAGGGGCGGCTCACTGGCCAAAATTTGTACATCGATTTCGGAAATCGCAGGGATTTCGAGAATTTTTAAGGGATTTCTGGATTTCGAAAGGATTTCCGATATGATTTCGGGATTTCGAAAGGATTTCGGATAGGATTTCGAGAATTCGAATGGATTTCCGATGTATTTCGCGATTTCCAAATGATTTCGAAAGGATTTCGCGGGATTTCGAAAGAAAATTTACAGCTATTTCGGGAGTGAATCGCTTCGCGTAAAAGCAAAGAGACAAAGTTGGCCTTCTTTTTTATTTTTCAAAAAATCGCATTAATTCGGTTTTTATTTCTTTTGGCCACCAAAAATAAAAAAACAGACATATTTAAAACCTAGTTATTCTAGGGTTATGATTTATAGCGAGGTTTATAGACATATTTAAAATTTATTTATTGTTTTTTTTTAATCTTTATTTATTTTTGCAAAATCTTTTTATCTCAAACCATATCAAGTAAATAGGTCCATAAAAAATATATCCTTTCGTCATCATCTTTAGGCCAATTGTATTGATTTAAGTTAAGCGTTAAAAACTTTACAACACAAGTTGTCTCATTTATCTCAAGCATTCGTCCAATGTACCATGGGTCATAGATAACTGCATAGTAGTGTTCCATTTTACTTCAAACTTTATTTTCTTTTGAAACATCAAAATTACTTTTTGTAGCATCTGAGAAGCTTTCTTCTTCAAATTCACTTTCAACGGGAATTTCAGTTTCTGTATCTGTTTCACTCTCGGAATTACCCTTGGAATTACCTTTTTGAAAAACTTCTTTTCTATTTTTCTTGAAAACAGAACACAAAGGCTTTTCAAGTTTTCCCCCCATAGTTTTACATTTTAATAATCGGTCATTTGATAGGCGGCCTTTTTTCGTTAATAACCACGTTAAGGAACTTCTTTACAATAACGTTATCTTTAACATTTAATTTTAAAAGAGATGAATCAGTTGTAACAGTTTCTGATTTGTATTTTTTACTATGATCTTTAATGTTAATGTCCTTAAATATTTTATGTCGCTTTCTATTTCCGGCTCATCTTGAGAATTTAAAAACTGTGTTCGGACATTATATCTGGATCAATACTAGGTTCTTCAATTTAAAATTCTAATATCTCTGGAATGGAGTGGATTGTATGGCATTTTTACTAAATTCTCCAGAAACATGTATCTCTAGCTTTTTGGCATCAGCAATTGCATTTATTTGTGCGTCATCTATAGTACTTCTTAAAACATTTATCCCTGAAATTATGTTGTATTTGTCCCTAGCTTTTTGTTTTCTTCTCTAGGAAATATAAATTTGGACATATAGTCGTCCATGGATCAAATTCAGTAGGTCAAAATTTCCCATGGTTGCAAAACATGCTTGCCATGGAACGAGTTCATCGAAAAAAGGTTTCACAGGTTGGCTACTACACAGCCAAGGTAAAAATAATTGTGGACATTCTCTACATTTTTCAATTAATACCAACAATGAATGTGCATTTAGTTCGATGCAAACATATGTTTGTAGTGTTGTCTAGCTTTTGGAAAGTGGAAGATTATGGTGATTTTTAACCCATGCTCTCCATAGCCTAAGAAACAGCACAGAATACCAAATTTTATAAATTCTTTCAATAACACAAGCTTTTATCCAGAAATGAGTCCAAAATATATCTAACTATTTTAAGTAACTGTGCCGAGAACTGTGCAGTCCATTGTGTTACTTCCACATCACCTACACGCTTTATTGTAGGTAAAACTATCGCCGATCTTCGAAAATTCGTAGATTTTGGGATGCTCATCACGAATCTGCAGTCAATTCGATCGGGCGACGTTTCGTTTTTAAGGTATTCATCTTCAGAGTTAAAAACAATATTTTCACGATTAATATGACATTCTGGTAAATTTTGGATTTCTCTACTACAAATATGAAGTCAATTCGATTGGGCGACGCGCGACGTTCCGTTCTCGAGATATTCATCCTCAAAGTTCAAAACCGTTTTGTCACGGTTTTCCCTTCTTTTAACCAACACATTTGAATCACTTTGTACGTTTAAATAATTGATAAAGTGCTTAAAGTGTGTTGGGTTTTAATTAAGACAAGGGAAAATTAGGGGAAAAATGGTTTTCAAATTTGAGGATGAATATCTCGAGAACAAAACGTTACCCGATCGAACTGACTTCAGATTCGTGATGAGCGTCCCAAAATCTACCAAGATGCCCAATTTCGACAAGATCGGCGATAATTTCAGTAGCTGGAAAATTTAAGATCTATTTTTCCGGAAAAACCGACAAGGTAACATTGGATTCATGATCTACGACCCAAAAATAGCGGGCATGCAAAAAATATCCGAAAAAACTGTCCACACGCTAATACCAATACTTATAACAACAAAAAATTAAGAAATCATTTTTATATTATCAGAAGACAAAAAGCAAAAAATGTTGTTCAAGAATTTCGACGCGATACCACTATAGATTTCGAGAAATCCATTTGGATTTCGAATAGGATTTCGTGATTTCGAAAGGATTTCGGATGTGATTTCGAGATTTCGAAAGGATTTCGGATAGGATTTCGGGATTTCGAATCGATTTCCGATGGATTTCGCGATTTCGGAAGGATTTCGAAATGATTTCGAAAGGATTTCGCGGGATTTCGGGAGGAAATGTACAGCGATTTCGGGAGTGAGCCGCCCCTCGCATAATACTCTGTGCAAATTTGAACTGTAGAATAAGTTTCGGATATTTGTCATCTGCTGGTCTAATTGCTTGTTGATATCTGCCCGTCCTCTACCACCTTCATGCCGCGGCAGTGTAGTTCTCTCTATAGTACTTCTAGGATGATGGCTCTTAAATTGTTGGCAGATTCCTGACCTTTCGCTATAGGCTATCGATTTCAGTTTTACTCCGTTTAATTCTTCCAAATTAGTAGCCAAGCGCTGAGCATGCGTAAGTGTTAATTGCCTTAAAAATATTTTCGCTATTAGGTTTAGTTCTTAGTTCTTGTCTTAACCATCTCAGGAATTCGGTTATCAGATCTTCCTTCATCTTCCAATAGCCGATTTTTTACATCTCCCCAAGTACGTGTAAGTATCTCCATTCACCATTGCCTCGAGTTGTTCTACAGTTTGCATTTGGAAAGTTTCCTATTGTATCTTACCCTTCATTACAGTCAATGTGCGATATTTATCCATTTCAAACTGCATTCCAATATCTGTTGAAAATTCATCTACCATCTTTAGCTTTTTTTGTAAATCAATATCTGTGAATGAATATTAGAGAAATTTGGTAGGTCCATCTGTTTTACCAGAATGATTAAATGGTGATTTTTATTTACATATTTTTAAAAATACGTTGCGGAATCTTCTAATAGATATTCCGATAGAGAGTCGACAAAACATGTGGTGCTTTGCCTCGTTTTAGCCGTGCTTTGCGAGAGCACTGGATAGGTCGAAGAGGACTCGTTGCATGGCCTCCACGATTCCCCGATTTGAACCCCTTAGAATTTTATCTTCGGGGATATCTTAAAAGTTGAGTTTATTCAGCTTTGGCTGCCAGGGAAGAACTACTGGAAATAATCACTTTCCACTACCTACCAATAAATAATAAACATTGTTGGAGTATTGTGGACGGTGCAGTAGTCTAACAATTCGTCACGCGTTGCTCACGATGCGCCATGTAAAGAAAATAATTAAATAAAAATATCTTATTTTTTCGTTGACGCTGAAATTGAATTTAGTCCTAAATCGATTTATTAGTGCAGTACTGAAATAAAAAGCTATCATTTCGTAAAAATGGGGTTTTTCTCGAAAACGGCCCATGTTAGCGATATCGAATAAGAGCGCCATTGTTGTAGTCTATGTTTCGAACTGCCTAAAGATATTATTGTTGTGCTGCTATCATATCATAGATGGCGTAAAAAAAAAGCATTACTGTGTTAAAGCTGGTCCATCCCTGTCAAACTTAATAGGCCAAGCAGGGCATCATCATATTAAAAGATTATTTAGTTACGCCAAGTACTTTGAAAGTTACTCAAGAAGAACCGATTTCCACCGGCGTCCTTTGGGATCCAAATCACCGTAGAAAGGCCTGGTAGAAAAAAATGTATATGAACTTACGGAGGTTATTTTCGCTTCTTCTATATGAATCCGAGAAGTTGCTCGAAGATGTCAAAGTATTAAAGTATATAGGTACAACATTATCTATTATCTAAAAATAGGTACATGGATAACACGGTATAAAAATAATCCTTCAGATTAAATGAAAATAGTCAGGCAAAACCTCCCATTATCTAAGCCATGCATCTTTGCCAGTCACTCAATAGTAATAGTGTGTAGCCGAGTGTGTAGTTTTTGTTATTTGGTAATTATGGTACGCAGGCTTTTGTATCCTGAGAATAGTTCGTTATATTTTATGTCAGGATCATTTTACAAATGCTTTCCATATGATGTGTTACTTTTAAAGTACATTTTATAATAAATAAATAAATTATACGTGCGAAGAAATATTTATGGAATTTATGGCAAAATTCATACTCATTTGCAGCACATTATTTGAGCCGCCGTGTATAATAGAATATATTTTAATTATGGAAAAAGGATACCATACATTTTTTAAAACAATATTTTCAGATACTAATGCTACATATAAATATGTAATAATAAATACCTTGAACCAAACTTACCTCTTAATATCACAGAAAAATTAAATTAAGGTCCTATATATGTCTTTCCAGATACATATCTGGGCTGTCTCTGCAATCTAACGGGAGGAGGCGTACTCAAAGGAGGAGGCGGTGGAGTAAACTGTGGTTTACAGACGTCTGTCGCAGCATAGTACTGCTCCGAAGGGGGTGGCGCAAGCGGGGGTTTGGGGAAAAAGTGTTGGAGATCGGGAGGTGTTCGAGGTGGCTGTGGAGCTCGTTGGAGTGGCACTGCGTAGTCCGCGTAATCGGATGATGATGTTGTCAAATGTCCTAGAATAGAAAATATGTGATATGGCTAAGAATGAAATGTCAAGATGACTTAGGCGCTGACGTTTTTTAAAAATACCCCAGATAGTATTTTCAATATTTCAAAGGAAAATCTGTAGACAGTATATCGACGGTGCATCTCAAAACAAATAGGATCAAATGCTTCAAAAGCATTGGTTACAGAAAATTCTCAAAACTTGAAACTAATTATTGTAAGCACTCAACATTTTACGAGAAATCTACTAATTTTATTACATAGTTGAAAACAATAGATGTTACTGTTTTAAAATTAATAGATTTTTTAAAATAAATGTAATATTATGTCACTGTCATCACAATTTTAGGAAAATTAATTCCAGAATTTGTCTTATTAGGATTCCGAAATACAACATTATGACCAATTATTGGCCGGCAAAATAGTCCTGATAAAAGTTAGCATTTTTCTCAGATGTAAATACAGGAACTACTAAAATATAAAAAGTTAGAATGTTGTTTGGAAAGTTTCTAAAAACACCAATAAGGAAAGTTCGTTAACAATGAGAATAATTATTGATTCGGTACCACTGTGTTTTCCTCAGATATGACGAAAACACGGTGCTGTCGAAACAATTGTGATTGTAGAAATAAATATAGTGGACATTAAAGCGTTTTTCTGGTTGTTTAAATAGATTAAACTTGATATCCAATTCAGTACGAATATAATTTTAATGTATGCAGTGAAAAAACATAATAAATAAATTTAATTAACATGCTTCTTGCATGATGCTTTATTTCCTGATCACCCTGCCTCTGTCGAGCGACTAAATCGGTGGATTAGGTTATGCGTGATTTTATTGTGTTTCAGGAGAACCAGAATCGTTTTAAAATTGATATCAAAGTGAACTTACCTAGAGATGGAGTCCTATACAAAGCAGTCTTGTCGGGTATCTGGCTCGGCCTTGGTGAACTCTTGTACCTCCGTTGCTGAACCAACACATAAACCACAATAGCCACCATAAACAGAACCAAAACCGTGAAAACACCCACTATAATGCCTAAATATTTTCCAATTCCATTTTGATCATTAGCCGCAGTTATCACATTTTTGTTTTCACTGTTCTCCGCTACTATTTGATCACCTATTGTATTTATCTCCGCGAATTCTTCTTCCTCACTGTAATTTCCTGATACCGGAGAGCTCTCGAAAGTAATTTCACTGATCAAAATCCAACGAGACGCGAAGTAGAGTTGCAATTTTACGAAACGACCAACCCGGTGATGAAGTTTTATTGATACATTAAGAGGAGATTCCATAATTTTGTCCTCGAAGGGGTCATAGGTTATGGGTTCCCCTTTATACCTTTTTCCACCGACACTAAAGAAAACTTTTGTCTCACTGAAAATTTGCACTTCCTTGGTGAATTGGTTATTGGTGTATATGTGAACTGCAGTGAATTCGCGAATTTTATCGAACTCGAAGGTGATTTCTACCGGTTTGTTATCCCTGGTGTCGTTCCTCCAGCCAACCCAGCCTTGGCCTGCCTCCTGATGGAAGGAGAGTTTAAAGTCGTCGGGGGCTGTCTGGCCGTCAGTTAATTGACCAAGACCTGAAAAAGAAATTATTATTTGTTTAGTTAATTTGTTAACAAAGAGCAGCCACGGAGCAACTAGTAAATTTGAGTTACTGAGCGTGAATTTGCTTATAAAATAATATAGTCTCATAGCCAAAAATTTAATTCTAATGTCTATGTTTTGGAAAAGAAAACAGTATTTCAATTCTATGAAGTTTTCATTATTTGAACTACAGTAAAAGAACATCGGTATTATATCGATTAGACAGATTCTGTAGTTCAAGTATCATAAATCACATAAGCTTAATTAATATGACCCACAGTAGAAATTGTAACGCATCAAAATGATTTTTAATCATAAAATACATAAATTTTGGAAATAACGATAAATGTGTATATAATGCAGTGTCTCGGGTTGGGCTTGTGTTAGAAATTTCTATCTAGTGCTAAATTAATATACGCAAAACGGCGTAATTTAGGAAAATATTTTCAAACATATTGTCTGTCACAAAGGATATGTATGAGATGATGACACTACATTTTTTAAATAGAGCATCGTGTCTATAAGCGGATTTTTGAATTCCGCGAAAAATTCTACATAGTTTATTTACATATACTCTATACCTAAATTCAAGAGTTCTGGGAATATCGACGTTTAAAAATTGGTATTTACATTCTACAGCCTCTTATAGTGTGAAAAATGCCAAGTTTCATATGGCAATATCTCGAAAACCGTTGAATATATCATAACATTATTAAGAAGCTTTCATTTAGGTGCTAATGTGGCAACCCAGAGTATTTCCTAGAGAAGCTATTATTTTTTACTTACCGTATTTTAATTTTTCTCCATCCCAGTGTCCATCATAAGTAAAATCGTAAAACTCCCAGCTGCCTCCCCGTTTATCTCCTTGTGGCATTGAATAGCTGACAATTCCATCGGACCACCTACACCCATATACTTCTACCCTCATACAGACAGTTCTCTTATGAGAACTGTACGGAAGAAATCGAATTTTACTGGCCCATATGGGTGGATCCAGAATAGTTTTATATTCCAAGTAGGTGTTGATGTTACCAGTGAGGAGTTCGCCGTTGGTTTTGGTGCGGTATCTTATCCACTTGTTCAAACGAGGTCTGGAAAATTATAAATTTTAAATTGCAGGATTGTCTAGACTTGCGTAAGTTTTTTACAATATTGCACTTACTAATTAAATAATATTTTTAAGACCTTTAAAAATTACCAAAATAGTAACAATCGATTGTGTGAAAAATCAGGTTAAAAGCAATTTTTTTTTAAATCGAAATCATAATATGGTATGTCCTTCTTACCAAATATAGGCAAGATCATAATGATTTAACATACCTGTAATATTCTAGCATGTAGGCCTCGGCAAATTCTACACCTTGTCCATTGCCAAATCTGCCCTGTGTTTCTGTCGCAGTTATCATATGAACAGTGTGTAAGTCTATCTCTATCCATTCCTTAGTTTCTGGTGTGGCTTGAGTTTGGGGACACCAAGCTCCACCGTTGATTTCAGTTCGCGCTCTGTAAAGATAAAAAAGAAGCTGTTAGAAACTGCCAAAACGGTACTAAAGAAAAATTTTAAGTCATTATACACTTCTTAAGTAAAGAGTAGTGTGCATGCACAAATCATACTAAATGAAACACACTTTGTATTCCATGCACATTTTTTAATCCAAAAAGGACTTCCTATAGAAGTGTTCGGCCTAAGCCATCATCAGTGTTACTTGGACCTGAAGAACATATCAACGAAGAGAAAACAAACAACGGTCACATCACAATCAACATGTTAAAAGTCGCATTAAAGGTTTACATAATTTTACATTAAAGGCCAAAACGATGTCTAGGCCACACTTTTGGTGAAACGACAAATGTGTACTTCATGTTCATTTTTAATGGTAGATACACTAATTTATTATCCGTAATTGTTCAGCATTTCTCTCCCATACCCCACTATTATGTGCCAGTTGGAACCATTTCCCACCCACATGCTTCACATCCTGCCATTATTTCTGAGTCACGCTATCCTTAGATTCTCTTCGCGCTAACTCAGTGTGACAGTTTTATCGTTCACTTGTATCAGTGTTTTACCAACTCTCTACTGTCACTTTAGTTTCCGTATGTGCTGGCTTCTTATTATTTTGAACGAATGTTCAACATCCTCCTTTACATGAAGCTTTCTATTATTATTAGCCATCTCCGAGGTCATCTCCTAATCAGCAAATCCGTTCTCGAAGATATACAGACTAATTGCCTTTTCTAACTAGTTCTTCTTTCCAGATGAGCCTACAGTAAGATTCGTATTTTATGTGTTGTTGATCTTTTATCTACAAAAAATATTTTACTTATTATTTCCATGGAAGTTTAGATTAGGCTTTATCACCATAAACAACTAGATGCCCTACATATTTAGGTTATTTTAGTCAGGTCGAAAACATCATGGTGTGAATTTCCTCGGTCTGATATACCTTCCTAAGTATATTAAGTTGATTGTGGCTGTATTCCTTTAGATTTTTAGTCTTGTGATATTTCTTTTTCTTCGTCATTTCTAAAATGTCGTTCATCGTTTATTTCTCCGAGGTTTTCTTTCTAACTCCAATTATGTGGCGATATTTATGCTTCCTTTGAAACTTGTCCACTATGTGTATGTAATGGCGTTATCCAATTCTTCTATCTTCTTTTAAGAGCTCTGTTTATATCCTTTATCGGACTTGGATCTTAAAATATTTTCAGATCTAGCCCTCTGTTATTGCGTTGGTGCCATTATTATATTTTAAAGGGATCGGGCTTGTACAAGGAGGAAAATACCATTGAATGGCAAATCGAAAACAGTGTGCATTTTGCTAGATTGATAACGTTTCTATAGTGTTTTTTATGTCAGTGGCACACACACTAAAAGGAGATCCTATGGCGCTCGACGAGCGGTGTGTGTGTGCGAAGATGTTGATTGACACGTTTCTTGAAAAGTTGTAGGTTGTAATTAGGGGGGAACAGATGTCCTGAGAGTGAGGTCCACAGTGCTGCAGTGCGCCAGACAAAGGAGTTATTGTAAAGCAATGTTCTAGGTTTTTCCAGTTGTACGACGAACTGGTGCGCTTCTGCCGTTTGTCGTGACTCTCTGACAGGCGTTGCCAGGGGCGGGATGAGGCGGGCCAAATCATCTGCGTGAAAGCATCTGTAAAACAGGGACAACTCGGCCACATGTCTGCGGTGTTCCAGACTATTCAGATTCCGAGTTAACTCCGGGTCGCCGACGAGAAGCACAGCTCTCTTTTGGATGGAATCTAGCAGCTTTAGGGTGTTCTTTGCTGCGGCATCCCAGTTATGTGAGGAATAATCTAAGCACGGTCTTATTTGCGCTTTCTAGAACATGCGGTGTATACAGTTTTTTGTTGCAAAACAGCGCACCAAGCTTCTGGGAGGCTGATTTTGCGATGTTAGAGACACCCAGCAGCCCGATTGACGAGGATGAAGGAATATGATCGATCCTGCCATAATGATGTCAGGGCCCGCCGTATTGGTCCTCTTGGTAAACGTGGCTGCTTGAGCCTTTGTTGCATTGAACTGGACCAAATTTCTGCCGCCTAAAGTTTGAAATTTCTCCAGATCTTGATTAATTACTCTAATCCTTTCCTGTCTGCGGTGATAAGTCTCAGTCGCTGGTAAAGGATTTTCTGATCTAAAGCGAGAGACAAGGGTACTGTCATCTGCAAAACTGTAAACAGGATTATTCGTTTCGGTCAGCAGGTCATTGAGGAAGGGATTGGTAAAAGTATTGCGCCCAGAGGTACGTCCGCGTTAATGGTGAATGTGTCTGAGATGTGTCCATCAACTGCAACGTGCACAGATCGGTTCTTAAGGCAACTGGCAAGCCAACTGCAGAGAGAGGCTGGCAGTCTGAAGGACGGCAGTTTGTTGAGCAGTCCGTCATGCCAACTCTGTTGAATGCCTTTGAAATATCCAACGCAATCGCTCGAGACTCCTCGTAGTACTCAACTAGCCTACTCCATATATGAGTGATATAGGCCAATATATCTCCTGTCGATCTCTCTTTGCGTCCAGATATTCCATTACCGTATTTACTTCGATGTCTTCGAATTGTCTTACCACTTGACTGACATTTTTATAAAAAAAACATTAAATTCATAGTCACTTCAGACTTATATTGGACCATAAACATGCATAAAATTGACGTTGATTAGAGATGTCAAAATTCTAACAAGAATGGTGCAATCTGAATTGCGCATCTTCAGATTTATGCTAAATAAATATAGCAAGGAGTTAATAATACACCGTTTCTATAAAAACGAATGTAGAGCCACTATGAACATTAAAAAGGAGTGGAAGAAAATATATCACATATCAAATCAATAAGCGATTATCTAGAATTAATTATTCACGTAGGTTTGGAAATAATTTGTTTTAAATTAAATGTAAATGTTACATCAGTAATCAAATTTGATATTTCATCGTCCTAGTTAAGTATATTAACACAAAAATTTCCTAGTATAAGTATTGAATAAAATTTGGTATGAAAATCTATAAGAATGTCTTCCTCCAAATGGGAAATAAATAAATTTATATGAGTGTTTGGTGGAGGGTAAATATTACCCACAATTATACTCCTGTCATTCACTGTGATTCTTCTTTTAATTTTTAAAGATGCTTTCACACAATACAATTATGATCCAAGATGGGTCAGCTCTAGAATTTATCTTATATAGTATTATACTCTATTTAGTTTTTAATAGTTATCTACGGACTATCCTCGAAAGGAAGACATACCTTAAAACATGCGAGCTATGAGTGTGTTCGCAATAATTTTAACTTTTCTCCATACAATATTGAATTAGCCTCGCATGATCCCCACAGAGTTCTTTAATGTTTTTTGGATTGCTCTAATGTTTCGTACTATTTGTTAGATAAATAGAAATTGCGACCTGAAATACACTTAGGTTATTGAGCCAATTTAAAAAATCTAGAAACACTGTATAAAAATTAAATTTGACTTATGCCCACACAACAATGTCAAATATTTGCCATTTATTAAAAATCTGTTAAAATTGTGCGTAGTGTATTTTTTATGTCACTTTTATATCCTATTTATTTATTTGAATTTATTTATGCATGACAAAAGCGATGCATGTGATAATAAAACTTCCAATTAATCAAATTATAATGCATTTGAAAAAGAATGTTCCATATTGCATCTGCATATTTAATATAAAATTTGTTGCCTCATTAGAATAAGCGAAAACCTCTCTAAACTTTCAAATATGCAATTAGACTATCCCAGAAACTGGAATAAAACTTGAACTTTAACTTCCAATAAAACCCTTACACAAATATGTTCCCTGAAACTTTGCGCCATTAAAAGATATAACTTTATTCCACGGTAATAAACTTATTTTGAGCTATGCCAACTTAGAAGTAAAATCTATAACTTCTAGATGCTGGCAGTCGAAATTTATGGGCAAAGTAGATCATTTTTAACATAAAGTTTGAGAGATATAAAAGTTGCTTGAGTAAATCATTAGTTTTATATATCTCTGGATCTATCGGGCATATATTTTGGAGCTGCCAGAAGAGATATTATGAGTTTGACACTGAAGAATTTGCTATAAAATATTGCTCGAGATGTGACTTTTGTAAGAATATCTTTGCCCCTCATTTTAAGACGTATTAAGCTAATTCAATATTATACAATATTGAATAGAAAATAATGAATATTTACTTTCTTACTGACTAGTGACCCATCTAGAGTTTCATTGATCTGAGTGTATCATTCATGCATGAAAAAATTTTTTCGCTTGTCGAATCAAGACATAAGCAGTTAGAAAATATGCATATTAATAAAAACTAGTCAAAATTATTATTATTTTTTTAAATCAAGATTTTTATCAACTCTGCAGTCCTAAATGTGAAGTTTAACTTGAATATTATTATGTAAACATACAAAGCAAACATATAAATAAAGCAAGAGATAATGATCTTTAACTTGCAGTAGTCAGCAAATTTTCTAATATAAATTCTCGAGCTACCCTCAATCCGGCAGACTTTCTCTCACGCCTATTCCGTGTATCCAGTGCTTATTCGCAAGGAAACTTGCGGTGGCCGCTCTGGATACCCTAAATCTGTAACCCAAACCTTAAACTGACGGTTAACTCTGGAGAGGCCATCTCTGATTTAAGTTCCCAAAATCTAAAATTTTGCCCTGGTGCTTATATAGAAGAAGGCTTGCGGTAGCCCTCTGAACGCTCCTTCTAACAAAGGCGAAGTTCAAAATTAAAATAATCTCATAGTTAAAGCTGTCAAGTAGTTGCGATCACCGCTGAGGATTTACCGGATTGCAACTTTAGGTTCTTGGTCGCTTGTTGTAGCGTTCGCACGTGCTCTGGCAAATGAAAAAATGTATGATTATGAACTTTGAGAGCTTTTGTGATTTCATTATCTTGCTTTCGGAGGAACAACAGGTTCCTTTCTCGCTTCACTTGCAATTTTTCGTAGTTTAGTTGGTACATGCGGCGCTTCACCTGAATGCCCTGTTTCAAACAATAATTTTAAAAATGCAATAGATGTATAATCAGGTTCTTCTGGCTCCATGGTGTCATTACAATCGTTGTTGGCGTCTGATACTTTTGGATGTTTTCCGATAGGTTTGGTGATTAGGGTAGGGGGGTCTGGAATAGCCACATTTAAAAACCGAATTATCACTTATTGGCTGCAAATTTCTTCTTTTATACTGATTATATGCTTTTAAACTTCTCGGAGTATAGTCTTGTTGACATAGAATTCGTATTTACTTTTAGTTTAGATGGATTCTTAGGATCATGCATTCTTGTTGATTTAAACCCACCTAAACTAATTTAGTTTACATAGAACAATGAATAACAATTACCTAGTTAGCAGCAGCTTGTCGTGTTTTCATTCCCCATTTTTAAATACGATGTTAAACGTAATTAAGTAGAGCTATTTTAAAAAATTACCTTCCATGATGTGGTCCCACATTTCCATGATCAAAAGATGAACTCGCTGTTATATCGCCATCTTTTATCAATCCACTCTCCATTCCAAGAGGTGCTATACACTGAGCTGTAACAAGCAAAATTTAAATTACTTTATGATCAAAATGTTATAAATAAATATTGTAATGCCACACGGTAGCAAAATTGGAGGTGGTAATTAGCGTTCCATAAAATTGTGTATATACATACACCAGACAGCATTAACACAAAAGTTATGGCGATGTTTAAAAGACCAAAATATAGTATTTTTGTTTGGTCCGTAAATAAGGCATAATAAGGTTGATAACAAGCTCCTGCTTACTTCGAGACTTGTGTGTCACATTTCAGTTCGTAGAGACAGCAACACATATTCCTAAAAACTTACGAGGATTCTATGAAAAATGGAAGGAAAATATAATCATAACAATATTTAACCGAGGAATAACGCTACTGAATAGCATTATGAAAGTGTTCAATCGTATCATATCTATAACGCAAAACAATTAGAAAAGAGCAACAAGGCATACGGAGAATAACGATTCACCATCGGCGCCATATTAATAATACGGCAAAATGTAGAAAAAGTAATTAATAAATATATAACCCAAATAAAACACCGTTCATGTGTTTTACAGATCTTACTAATGCATTTGGTCGGGTTAGGCTTAAGTATGTAATAAAAGTGCTAGGAGATAAGAACGTCGCTACCTACAGAAATAATAACCAGATTAATCGAAAAACTGAACACCAAAATGACGACACAGAATAACTAAAAAGCTACCCAAAACAACAGGTATTAGATAGACAAACTGGCTTTTCGGCAGCTCGTTCCTCTTCAAACGTGGTTTTGAAATGAGCAACGGAAAAATAAAGATTGTATATTACGCAGATTATACATCGATCATAGTACAACGAGGATGACGCAACTTAACATCCTGTAGGCTTAAGAAATTTCGTATTAGCTGAACCGTCAGCATTAGCATAAGATCTTTCATCTATCAAGATGACGAAACTTGGCCCAATGCAACATCCGACAAAATCTTAGGAATTGGATTTAAAGAGCTCACAAATGATGTAGCTCCAAGGACAAGATAATACCTTAAGTGTGTTTACTTTACCACTTGCTAGATAGAGGATTTCTCGCCGGGGGTATCATTATGAGCAACAGTATTCTCAATTTACTTAGGTGCAAAATAAAGAAAGATCTGGTCATGCTGTCAGACGGTCGAGGATTTTACGAAGTGTGGGTGAAAGCTGCTAATAAAGTATCAGTTTTGATGTTGATGGACAGTCGATCCGTGATGTTATCTTATTGGTCTGCTGTTGACACACCAGTAACTAACATTCAAAGATGGTCAAAAAAATTCTTAATAAATACTTGTGCCTTTTCCAAACCCAATATTAAATTACCTATAATCAATGGGAGCATTGGCTTAAAAATTGCATGTGTTCTTATTCTAGGTGGATAAATTGGAAATCAAAGAGCTAGAAAGATATGAGAAATACTAGTAATGATCACTTGGAAATATACTGCGTTAACAATAAAAATTTTACGAGCGTTGTCAAAATCCTGACTGCAGAAATCAAAATTGCAAGAATATATTATTTGTACATATTCAGGACCACAAGATTTTCTCGAATTTGATACCTAAGCTAAATCCCGTTGTCCAAAATACTGGAGCTGCCGTGTCTTACAGTGCTAACTAAAATATTCAGATTTCTTGTTTCATTAAATTCTGTTATTTTATTGTAGTTTAACCAAACTAATATTAGATATGGTTATTTAAAAACAAATAGAGTTTTGAGGCTGAAGATTAGGTATAGGTAATAGGTATACAGAAATCTGATCAATGATAAATTTGTAATTGTAAATCAAGACGTCAATGCAAATAACAGTTAAATTATAGGTAAAGAAGTCCATTAGTTACAAAAATCAATTATGCGTAACTTTGTAACCAACATGTTCTTACTAATACCAATGCCTACAAAGCTAGGTATTTGTCTATACAAATACATAAGTACTAAGTTTACTTAATGAACGAATCTCCTCAGGTGCGAGACATTTTTACTTTGGAAAGATATGTAACATCTGCCGGAAAAGCTACCTCTACCAAAATTCAACAGTTCACAGAAGCTACCCTACTTAAAATTAAAATATATCCGGAAATGGATAATAAAAAAATTGATGCAATTAAGGAATTTGAAAATATAGTTTCCATGAAAAAATTATACAAGCGATTCTAGTAATATCAAAGAAAATAATCAAAATTGTATTCAAATTCAATGTTAAACTTGAAACCCCTAAATGGATGCTCGCTCTAGGAAGCCGGCATCCATCGGAATGGCCGGTGTTGCCTTTGGTGTAATATTCCCACTTTATCGTAATTGCCGCCCGGCTTTGCAATCACAATCATAAATCCTCTGTTTGGGTAAATTGGGTAAATTGCAGTTTGGATCTAGACTACCGTTAAATTTTGTGGATATTTCTCTTAATAATACATCAGTTAATTCTGCCAGTATTTTGACTTCCTGGTCAGTAAATAAAATTGTAAGCATGGATTAC
>MU182148.1:384413-427868 GCA_016904865.1 Pissodes strobi
TATTTCGATGTTTTTTACAAATATTAGTAAATTTGCAAAGAGTGGATTATTAATTATGGTAAGCATTTACTTCACTGCTTCCTGTAATACTGTTTAATGATTTTGAATACATTTCACATTTACCGAGAAAATAAAATAAAAGCACGCAATTAATTTCTTTGGTATTTAACTACGTTATTGCAAGACAGGTCGGGTAAATAAATATACTAAATCACTAATGCGTAATGAACCATTTTGTTCGGAGCTAAAAGATTTTCCCGATATAAACCGCAAACTGTAAGTATTAGCTCATATTAGGTCTAATTACCAAAATAGAGAGAACCGAATATTACTCCTAATCAAATTTTATTTGTTTTTCATGTTTTATAGTTTTTTTTTTCAAAGCAGAGATTTTTTAAACTAAAATTAATAGAAAAATTACCTTAGGAATATTAACTAGCTATTATTTTGACTGTATTTAAAGCCCGCTTTTTAAAATGGAATTTTCATGATGAGCCCATGTCGATATCTCAAATATTTTTGAACGAATTTAGTGAGGCAATAGGAAACTGCAATTCAAATCAAAAAACTAAAACGGAGTTTTATCCACAATACCGAAACAGAATTATTGCGCTCGATGCGCGTTTCGCTAACCTTATTAGCCTCATCATGAGATGACTAAAACTATTTTTATTATCATGAATGTGATGAGCACAACTAACACATTTTCAAAAATAAATAATAATGATAAACTTTTCCTAGCACCTTAGACCAATAAAGAACAAATTTTATTTTTTTATGTATCTACTAGTGTATCTTCTTTTTGTTAAGCAAAAGTTGTTACAAATGCCATTAATAAAATATAGATAAACATATTTAAATACCCTTTTTAATAGTAGCTTCGCAAAATATTATTTAACATTTAAGTGGTACTACCATTCATTAGTAAAAAGCATTAAGTAACGTAAGAGTTCTTAATTCCTATTTAATATTAACGCAAAATAATACAGTCCGGCAACGCGATCTTTCAAATGAGCAGCGCGAATTTAAAATATGTTGTAAATTCACTAGTAATTACAATGAAGCAGCGCCTCTCGCGCCTCATTGATAAGAACGATTTTTCTAACGCGCAGCTACTATTTTCTTTGGTACGACTAAATCCGATTTTCTATCTGTCACTGGTTCCTATGATATTTGCTGAATATCCCCCATTTGAATCCGAAATAATACTCACTAATGAGGCTGTTGCTTCTGTAGATATGCATCAATCACAGGTTGTAAAAACCGCCATAATATATTTGAATAAATTCTCAAGAGTAACTACGCTTATTAACCATTAACCAATGTGGTAGAGCTCTTATTTACCATATTTTTAACTGACGAAATTTATTATGATAATCAATCATATAACGGTAATTCTGCTCATTGAAGGCCTGTTGCAGGAATTTTATCTCAAGAGTATCGTAATATGTGATTAGATCGGGGAGAGCTGCAGTTATGCTCTTTACATCTGCAGAGCTTTGTAAACAACTTAATGATTTCTATGAGGGAATTTTAAGAATTCAGTATTCACAATAATAATTAAAACTTTAAAAGTTTTAAGATAATTACCACGACAGTGGTAATTGCAATGAATCTATTATGCATTCACCTCATTCAACTTAACAAACTTATCTTTAGCTAACTGTAACCACATGTAGGTGCTTATCATGTCTATGCTTGCGTAGCTATCACAGGCTCCATTAAATCCGTTAGACTTATATCATAATATAAGAATGTTAAATACCAGAAAACTGCTTGGAATAAGCCAAATTAGCTCTCAAAATTTGTATTAATTATTTGAAACTTGTTTTACAGAAATAGTTTTAATATACAGGGTGGTGCAACCAAGATGGGGTGGACGATTGTGAATAAACGGTGAGGAATTTCGAAAAAATATGTTTTGCATGTTGTTGATAGTCAAATACGCTATGTTTTAAAAATATAGCCATAATACAGGGTGGTCCGAAAAAGTCGTGGTGAACCAAACTTGTATTTTTTTAAATGGAACACCTGGTATATAATTATCCCAGTTTATTGTCCTCTTGATTGCGATCACTTTGATATAAGGTTTATTACGCCTAAAACTTATAGTAAGGGATTGGGGCGCGGTTAAAGTTGAAAAAATGCTCAGAGTTCGATCATTTTTTGACACCATTTGAAACAGGTACAGAAAACCCAAGTAATCCATGAGACTTATCATATCCTTAATTACAATAATCGCTTACAATTTGTTTAAAATTATTCATTGTTATACAGGGTGGCCAAGTTTTGCAAATACACCCTGGGCTCATTTTTTTTAAATGGAACACCCTGTATATTTTATTTTCATGTTAAAGATAACATTTCTAGCTTTCAGAAAATACCATACATGATACTTCTCTGACCAATAGTTTTGTAGTAAACTAGCACTGGAAAAAAATTTCCTTTATGCCTCAAGGCGCAATACTTTCACCAACTCTGTTCCTCATCTATATTAATGACCTTCTGACCGGAACGCATAATCCTGTTTACAGTTTTGAGGATAACAGCACCCTTGTCTCAAAATTTAGATCAGAAAAACCTTTACGAGCGACTGAGACATCACCGCAGACAGGAGCAGATTACAGCAATTAATAAAGACCTGGAGAAAGTTCAAACTTGGGGCGACAGAAAGCAGCCACGTTTACCAAGAGGACCAATACTTCGGGCCCTGACAATCGGACTGCTGGGTGTTTTGGTCAACAGCAATATGTCCTGGCATGACCACGTTGCTAACATCGCAAAACCAGCCTCCCAGAAGCTTGGTGCGCTATAGAAAGATAATCAATTATCAGTTTCTTTTTTATGGTAGTGGCACACACACTAATTGGAGATCCTATGACGCTTGACGAGTCGAGCGGTGTGTGTACGAAGATGTTGATTGACACGGTTCTTGAATAGTTGTAGGTTGTAATTAGAAAAAACAGATGTCCTGGGAGTGAGTGAGTCCAGAGTGATGCAGTGCGCCAGACAAAGGAGGACTTGTAAAGCGATGTTCTAGGTGTTTCCAGTTGTACCACGAACTGGTGCGCTCTTGCCGTCTGTCGTGACTGTCTGACAAGCGTTGCTAGGTCCGGGATGAGGTGGGTTAAATCTTGGGAACATCTGCCGTGAAAGTATCTGTAAAACAGGGACATCTCGGCCACACATCTGCGGTGTTCCAGACTATCCAGATACCGGGTCAAGTCCGGATCGCCGACAAGACGATTAGCTCTCTTCTGTATGGAATCTAGTAGCTTTTGGGTGTGCTTTGGCGCGGCACTTCAGATGTGTGAGCAATATTCTAAGCACGGTCTTATTTGCCCTTTGTATAGCAAGAGTAACTGCTGCCTTGTATACAGTTTTTTGTTGCGAAATAGCGCACCAAGCTTCTGGGAGGCTGATTTTGCGATGTTAGCAACGTGGTCATGCCAAAACATATTGCTGTTGACCGAGACACCCAGCAGTCCGATTGACGAGGATGAAGGAATGGTCGATCCTGCCATAACGAAGTATTGGTCCTGTTGGTAAACGTGGCTGCTTGTGTCTTTGCTGCATCGAACTGGACCAAATTTCTGTCGCCCCAAGTTTGAACTTTCTCCAGGTCTTTTTTAATTGCTGTAATCTGCTCCTGTATGCGGTGATAAGTTTCAGTTGCTCTTAAAGGTTTTTCTGATCTAAATTTTGAGACAAAGCTACCTTATCCTCAAAACTGTAAACAGGAGTATGCGTTCCGGTCAGAAAGTCATTAATATAGATGAGGAACAGAGTTGGTGAAAGTATTGCGCCCTGAGGCACGCCCGCGTTAATGGAAGAAATAAGAAAATTTGTTTTCAGTGCTATTTTACTACAAAACTATTGGTCAGAGATGTATCATGTGTGGTATTTTCTAAAAGCTAGAAATGTTATCTTTAACATGAAAGTAAAATATACAGGATGCTCCATTTAAAAAAATGAGCGCAGGGTGTATTTGCAAAGCTTGGCCACCCTGTATAACAATGAATAATTTTAAACAAATTGTAAGCGATTTTTGTATTTAAGGATATGATACGTTTCATGGAATATTTGGGTTTTCTGTACCTGTTTCAAGTGCTGTCAAAAAATGACCGAACTCTGAGCATTTTTTCAACTTTAACCGCGCCCCAATCCCTTACTATAAGTATTAGCCCAAATAAACCTTATATCAAAGTGATCGCAATCAAGAGGACAATAAACTGGGATAATTATATACCGGGTGTTCCATTTAAAAAAATACAAGTTTGGTTCACCACGACTTTTTCGGAATACCCTGTATTATGGCTATATTTTTAGAACATAGCGTATTTGACTACCAACAACATGCAAAAAATATTTTTTCGAAATTCCTCACCGTTTACTCACAGTCGTCCACCCCATCTTGGTTGCACCACCCTGTATTTTCAATTAACGAGAAACACGTAGATATATCGTAACGGCTCTGCCAACGTCATGAAAAAAATACCCTCCAATTAATTTCTGACACAAAGGGTACCATGTTTCTTTTTAACTAATACCTTTTTTCATTCCCATTGTACCCCGCTAACTACATGACATATATTGGCGCCGAAGAGAAAAATAGTTTTCCCAGTTTCCACCATTCCGAGGGCGCCGAAACGATATTTTAAACATCCCCGAAGTCCCTGTGGATTCTAAAATGTAACCCCTGAAACCATGGCTTAATTAACATCTAAAACTTTTGTGCTCCGCATTTTCCTTTTCCACCTTTTTCGAACTGTTTTATATTACAGAGTCATTTATTTGAAAAAGTTCCCTTTATTTAAAATTTTTTATTTACATTTCGAGCTTTTGCCTTTGAACAAACCGAAATTAGAACTTGTTGGCATGTGTCGTCGTAGGACGAAAAACTCGTGTGTATATTAAACCATTATCAACTTTGGACGTTTCACGTATGCTTTTGTTGTATTTATAAGACCTACATACCTAGTTAGAGCAAAAACACCTATACAAAAGGACAAAGTGCTAACAAAATTTTAGCTTGTGACATATTGCATGTGGGCCTTTGCGATTGGGAACAAAGATGGAGGAGGGGCGCTTGCGGGTGGAAGAGTAATCGCGATTGGGGCGCCAAACTTTGCCAGACCACTACGAGAGCGGCGAATATTAGGATGCCCGTATATAAATGTATCTCTTACCTTACAATTTCTACAATATTGTAAGAATCATATTTCCATAATGATCTTTCTTCTTTTCATAATGTGATATTTCGATCCTAAATAATACTTTCCGCATAGAGCCGGCAACAGCGCATCATGCTGTAGGATACCGTTTAATTCTCGTTACTTTCGACTGTACTCGACGATCTCTGGAACTTACGCGCTTGTTTACTAGTTGAGAATGGCTAATATTTCACTTCACGCATGGTCCTCCGCTCGCTTCGCTCGCTACGGGGACGCACCCAACAAAAACTAACCCAAATCATGCATAAAATGAAGAAAAAAACATTTTACTAACATAACCTTTAAAAAATAATGAAAACACGTGTTGCCACCCACGGGAATCGAACCCGGACCGCCGGCGCCGTATCACAGACCCAGCATCTATCCACTGAACCACCAGAGCACTTGAAAGTAATTCATTGGACCGTAAAGAAATGGGTAAATTACACGCCTTCCGGAGATCGTCTAGTGCAGCCGAGAGTAACCAGAAATAAACGGAATTCTTATCTGAACGATATAACAGAAAGGAAAAGCAATGGGAACGATTAGTTAGTGTTATTTTTCTGCTTTCGGAACTATTTATGTGCGTTTTAGTGCGTGAAACTTGTGCCTAATATTTCGTTGCATATTTAGATATACAATTTATATTGTTACTCGTAATTTCAAATAAATAAAACCATATATTTCGGACTTAAAGACCTGTTGGTTTTGTGCTGGTCGGCCGATTTGTTTACAGCTCAGTTTATAAGTTTTTGTTCATGTTTAGTTGTATGTTTTTCGGGTTTCGGCTAGTTTTGTCCTAACTGATACTTAGTCTAATTTTGCCTCAAAAGTGTTGTATTCGTGACTGCAGTGGAAATTATAAAAACGGGCCTAAAGTTCATGTCTTCGGTTTTCCAAAGGACGTAAGTTTATGACAAAAATGGCTAATAACTAGTTTTTACAATAGATTTACTAAAACACGGCTAAAAGAAGACCATCTACTTTTTTAAATTGCTTTGGTTATTTATCAAAACAAATGACAAAATATGGCCAAGTAAAGATAAAAATCTCAAAAATATTGATGAGTTAAATTTGTCACAAGCCCTTGAAATAAGCAAAATTCAGTTTGAGGATCACGAAAAAAATATATACATTTTGATAATTTTGGGGTGCTTATTGTCAAATATTCTACATTTAAACTACCGAAAGGTTGGTAATTTAGGTAATTACACAATAATTATACTGCAGAATTACACTCTCCAAATGACATTTAAGTCTGTTGAGAAAATTGATGGTTTGCTAACTTCAAGTGTAGGACACTTGGGCGCGACCGCTTTGACGGGGCCATTTAGACTCAGTCCTTTGGGCACTAGAGCATATTAGTTTACCTAATACTTAATAAATTAAACCCATATTATCAAAATCATAATTCTTTAGCTTTGCACATTATTTAAATAGAACGAAACAAAATATAATTTCAAATTAACTAACACTTCACCTATTCTACTAGCATCGACTAGCTAGAGGTATTTTCTACAATTACGAACCGAATCCCTAAAATCTATTGCATCTTTAGACTGTGTGTTTAGGTTATTTGTATAAGTTTTGCTTTTAGAATAGAAATATTTTTCCAAAACGCCTAAACGAAATTATTTTATTTACCTGCTTGTTTTTATCATTTCCTTAAACTTCGATATTTCACCTCATCAAAAATATATGTTTGTCTGTTTCTTTATATACTTACATGGCTCTACACTCTCCACGCTGACAAAATGCAGCAAGACGTAGACAAAAATGATTCCTGCCGCAATATTCATTTTCCTTTCATTTATTCTGCTATAGTTCTCTATGCTGCAGGGTCTTTGAAGACAAGAAATCGCGTCACAGGTTGATTTCTGAAACAAAGAAGGCGATATTAGGACAGTAATCAGGAATGCTGAAAGTATTTTAGTTTTTATCACAGTTGCATGGCAACAATGTAGGTCATGTATTTGTAATGCGAATGCCAGCTATCGTCGCAAAATTAGGAGGTATCTAGTAAATAAGAGATCCTTTGATCAGTACTTTTCGCACCTAGCCGCATTTTTGCAGATCTAACCACCATTTATAACTTTTTTTAAATTTTACCTGATCACTCCAGATTGCGCCGCAATATGGGGCCATGGATGGTATTTTTTAAATATTCTACATTTTCTCCTGCTCGTCATGGATATTAAGTAAACTAACATGTTACATAATAATGTCCAGCTTGTTTGTTTATTCTATTCAAACAGTTTTTCGTCGTAAATTTACATGAGCTGAATCGAATCCATCAATTCACAATTTGGTCTTCACAGCAGCAAATAAACTAATATATCTACCAAAACCGCTCGGGCTCCGATGAAAGTTTTTATTTTTTCTTTCCATATATTCACGGGCTCTATACTTTGATCGCAAAAAAATGTGCACACTCCTTAATATGTTGCAAATACGTTTAAAACTTAAATTTATTGTCTAAGCTGTTGTTTTCAAGTGGCATGAAACACAATATCCTTACCAAGAAGACAATTAAACACTTAAGTAGACAGGAAGCAACGATTTATGGCCAATTAGGACGAATTTAAGCCAAGATTATCCCAAACGCAAAGCTTAAAAGATTTAGGAAGTACGCCCTATCATTTATAATTGTACAAGTATTTTTCACCTAATTAATGATGTCAATGGATATTTATTATTATTTTTTGTTAGGCGACCTACTAATGCTATTTTTATGCTCACTATATTTTATAATGCCTGTTTTGTATTAAAACAATGAAACAGATATTTTTGAATTAATCTGTCTGAAATTTTTGATCAATAGTATTAAAATTATAGCAATTATTATTGGAACAATATAGTAAATTTTTTCAATTAATGATGATATTGAAATTATCAGTTTGTTAGATATCAAGTTAATTATAAAACCGTTTTGATAAATTTTAAATACCTATAAATGATAAGCGATTTTGCTGCAGTAATATAGGATCTACGAATTTGTCTGTCCATTGTTCCGTCATCATCATCGTCATCGTCATTCGTCATTTGTTGCTCTTCCGTTAGCAGATCTAGGATTGCGATTTTCAGCCACTTAAAACCAGTTCCATTTTATGCATTGAGTTCATCCTAAGGATCCAGCACGCATCCACTGAATTAACCCTGCGCTGGCCAAACTGACTAATTTGTCTTGTGGAGTCTAATAGACCCCATCAAATATTATGTGTGTACAAAATGTTTTTAAGTTACTCGCAACTCGCAATTAGTTATTGGGTTAATTATATTAAAGAAAGCAAAAATTTAAATATTTTTTTTTATTTTATTAATATTTTTGAATTTACAAAATCTACTAAAAAACACAACACGTTATAAAAAAAATATATATAAATGTTTATTAAGGTTGAACATTTTCAATTTAATTAATGAATCATCTCATTAATATAATTACAATTCTGACAAATCATAACTGGATGGCGAATACATATAGTTTTTTATACATTTCCCCATCGTCGCTTTTTAGGCAAAGGGCCTCCGACATTATTTGGACGCAGGGTACGGAATTTCAAAACGTTCGTGGTATACATAGAAAAGAAAATGGTAAAGGGCTAAGAACTGATCAATAGTATCTACAGCCCCCTTTGTAAGATTATAAAATGTAATTATTTCTGGTCTATGTTGTTCTTCAGTCTTATGATTAATTGAATATTGATGATTAAAGATTGAAATATAGTTGCATGATAATTTTTTCCCACATGAGAGACCACTGATAAATCTTCTTGGAATCGAAACAGACTTGAGGGGACTGTTCTATCCTTGGACAATATAAATAGTGGAGGCAACTCTCTCTAACTTTTTTCTCACAGCTCCTATGACGGTAAGGCGATATTCAGAGAGCCTTTTTTTCATTAGGATGTAACTGGTAAACCAGTTATCCAAGGTTATGTTGCGTCGATTTTTAGATATTGGGTTAACTAAACGAGTAACTATATCTTTGTTATTGTTGTTCTGTCCAAAAGACGCTTTTGGCTTCACCTCCATGTTCACAGTATAAAAAGGTTTATTCGGAATATATTGACGAAATGGACACCTTTCGCGAAATAACGGCAATCTTTCATCCATGGCGAAGTATTTACCTGCTACGGCTTTGGAATGGGAAACAAACTGATCAAAATTTGATGTAATAGGAGCTAATTCGTTTGTTTTTTTGAGTTCAGCTTTGGTTTCTGTGTCATTAAATCACAAGCAGGCTAATAAAAATCCAAACCTATGTGCCATGGTTTTTCTAAAAATCATTACACCTGCAATAACTGTAGACCAAGAAGACGGTACTCTTCACCAGAAAAAGGAGGATGGAGCCACTATGACCTCCGGCCCTCCTAAACACACAACTAAATTTTGTATCTGAAGTAAGATACCTTGGGGTCACCTTCGATGCTAAATTAACCTGGAATCTTTATGTAGTACGAGGACTAAAGAAGGCATACATCTCTTATGAACAGTGCCGCAGGACCGGGGGTAAAACCTGGAGGATGAAACCCAAGGTCGTAATGTGGATCTATACTGCCACCATAAGACCTATGATTGCCTATGGAGCCGTAGTTTGGTGGCCCAAGAGTCAACAAAAAACGGCAATGCTTAAGCTCAGTCAGATACAGAGAACTGCCTGCCTAACTGTAACGGGAGCTATGAGAACAACCCCCAACCAGAGCCATGGAAGTAATGTTGTGCCTGCCTCCCCTAGATACTTATCTAAAGGAGGTGACTCTGACTGCATTGCTAAGGCTCAAAGTCGTTGGTGGGCAACCCACCATAGAATGTGGAGAGACTAGACGCCACCTGTGGGAAGGGGCAGTTGGAAGACTGCCACTACTGCAGGCCAGTGCAGATAGCATGCCCCCCAAGTTTGTCTTCGACAGACTATGATGTACAAATAAAACCAATTAAGCCTATAACCGAAGGTGCGGTTAACATTTTCGTGGATGGCTCAAAAACCAAGGAAGGGGCGGGCTGTGGATTTTACTCCCGAAGCTTGCGAATTGAACTTAAATGGTCTATGGAGGGACACGCAAGTATAGTTCAGTCTGAACTTGCTGCAATATCCATAGTCGCAAAAGAGATTGTTCGCAGGAATACAGAGAACAAGACTCTTAAAATCTACACGGATAGTAGACGAGCACTACTGGCCTGGAAAAGTTATAAACTTACAGCCAGGTCAGTAATAGAATGCCATAATTCACTGGAGGATGCCGCCCGCTAAAACATAATTTATGTGTGCTGGGTTAAAGGACATGCACAGTGCGAAGGTAACAAATCAGCGGACAAATTGGCTAGAAAGGCAGCCGGTTCAAACATTATGGGAGCCGGCCCTTCAAACCTACCTGTCGCTACGACGATACATATGATAAAAAAAAAAGATCACCCATGAAGACTTTAGAGCAAGATGGGACGAAACAGCTAAGTGTCGACTGGCCAGGGAGCTCTTAAGCTACCCTAATGAGTCTGCAGCAAAAGCCTACCTGGATATGTCTAGGAAGACTCTACGACTCATGGTAGGAACTCTGAC
The DNA here is from genome assembly GCA_016904865.1 of Pissodes strobi. NCBI lineage: Eukaryota > Metazoa > Arthropoda > Insecta > Coleoptera > Curculionidae > Pissodes > Pissodes strobi. The sequence goes on from MU182148.1 coordinate 395,184, forward strand.
TGGACGCTGTCAGCTAAGGAAACATCTCCACACAATGAGATTATGCGAGACACCTATATGCAGAGGCTGTGATCAGGAGTATGAAACAGTAGAGCATCTGCACTGCGATTGCGACGCTGTTTCGGAACTAAGGGAATCCATTTTGGGAGAACGATGGCCAACCATGGCTTTTCTTAGAACAGCCTCCTCGGGCAACATCGCCACCTTTTTTACAACACTAGGCTGGACGATGGTCTAGATGGATTGGTTGACCTAAGGAGGACACACCACAGGGGGTCGAATGGGGCATAAGTGCCGCGGCCTTTCAAGGCCACCCTCTCACATTTTCCAGATTCCAGAACTGTAGACCAAAAATAATCGAGACTTTGCCGACTAGAACGATAAAAACCTGCCAAATATAGAATAGCAAATAACGAGTGGAGCTTTTGAGGGTCTGTTTGTTTAGCCTTGTATTTATTTTCATTTGCATCATTTGAGGCCTTTTCTTGAAATGCTTGATTCGTGTGCAATGCAATTTCATTCATCTTCGAACAATCCAGCCATGATTTACCATCTCTGTATGGTCTTTGAATCCATGGGAGGTGAGTAACAATATTTTCCTGCGCGTGTCCGAAAATTGTGTCGCCGCTTAACCCACTCACTTATTTTGTCTTAATGGAAAGGAAATTCTACTTTTAGGTTACCGTTGCAGTCTTTCAACTGTTTTCCTTCGTTATCTTCTTCTATCTTACCTATTTCGTTATATTCTTTCCCACCTACTTGTTTATCGTCTCCCAACTCTTCTATTTCCGAACCTGAGCTGATTATATGGATATCCGAACCGATTTCATCATAAAGAGCTAGAGCCGTGCTTGCTCTTGTTCAAAATCTCCCATTTTGCTTCTAATAAAGTGTTTATAATAATTGGTATATAGTGTGAAATAGGTAAAAATAAAAAATAATAATAACAGATTAATAAAGAGGGCTTTTTATCCAAACTCATTACATTCATTTTATCAATATTAATTTTACCTTGAATTTAAATAAAGGGCGCATAATAATATCTTTTAATCATAATTTATATCAAAATAGTTACTCACCAAACTACCAAAAAAAATGTCGCGTGTTTAGACTGCTGGGATCTGAAGAACCAAAAATTGTAAAAAATCAAGACCAGTCGTCAACGATCAGCAAACGGAGCGAGAGGGTAGTAGCGTACCTTACTAAGAGACGGCGCTTCATTAAATAAACCTCTGGGTCTATCAGACCCTACCAGACTAATGGAGGACTAACCATCGAGTTCAACGTTCATCCACAATAGATTATTGGTCGCGGTGGATGGGTCTGGTATGGATCCCCTCATTTCCAAAGTTAAACCATCTTCCATCAGTCATTCTTGTCACATGGCTAGCCTAGTTTCACTTCAAATGTGTAGTTCTTTCTACAGCGTCTATTACACCTGTCTGTTGATGTTATTAGGAATTATGTATTTTAATAATATATTCAGAATGGACCTCTCCATAGCTCTTTGGGCAACCCCAATTTTGTTAACTGTTTGTTTGGTGAGGGCCACAGTTTGTGCACCACATACGAGTTCCGACAGCAGGCAATGACTGTTCCGCTTTAGGCACATGAGGATATTGGACTCAAACAAATGTTCTAGCTTCCCAAGTATTCAAGTCGCAGGTCTAGCTGCCTCTGATTATTTTGTTGATTGAACAGCACAGGGCATCTGTATTCCGGAGAATAGTTTACGTCACGTTTCTAAAAAAATCTTGCACTTAGAGAAGCATCAAGTACACTATACGATCACAATAGTAGCAAATTTCTGCAATGCATTGAGATGATTTCTAAATTTGACAACGTAATGGCCGAGCAATTCAGACGCATCCAGAGCAATAAAAACTTGAAGCGATTTCCCCAGTATTTGGAGTCACTTATTCAAAACGAGATAATTTCACTAATTTCAGCGGAAATCAATATAGTTATTTTTTTCTAATATACGAAGGAATACACACTTTTCACTGGATGGTGTCCCTGATGTTGCATTAAATTTTTATTCAGGTAAAGCTTTTAATATTTCTTTTTGATGAAAAGTATCAGAGGCACTGCTTTATTGTCCTTGATTTGTAGAGGAGGAGCTTTCTCAATTTCTCGCATAGTGATATGTGGAATATTTTCAGACCATTGATTTAGCAGATGCAGCACAATTTTAAAATTTAAGAAGGTCGTTTTTACTTATCGCTAAATCTCATCTGAGTTCTCCGAGATTTCAATTTGGTTCGATGATCTTGCGTGTTAAATTGTACATATCAAGTTCATTATTGCTGGGCAGTTTACTAATATTTATATGAGCTAGGCCATCATTTCAAGTACTCATTAGTCAATACAACACTAGTGACATATGCTAGTCCAATATGCAGGACCGTATGTAAATTCTGAGCAAGACAGTCCGACGTTTAATTTTTATACAAAATGTAAAATTTTGGTACTTTATACATGACAATAGACTCTTTCTGTTATAAATATAAAGCAATCTGACAACTTTCCGTAGTTTGATTCCAGGTTTCACATAGGAGCAGTTAATAAATTAATAACGTTATATGCAGATCTGACATTGAGCTTAGTCTAGTTTTTTATTTCGCAAGTTTGTCAATACTAGTTAATAAAAACAAATTTGAAGAAAATGTGTCGAGTTGAAAGGAGGAAATTCAACGGCAAATTAGCAAAATGTCTTTTTTTATATTTTCTAGGGAATGGAGCACGGAAAATAACAAGTGAGTTTTATCCAGCAATACCGAAACAGAATTTTGGAACTCGAGGCACGTTTCGCTAACCATGATTAATATTTTTGAATCATCTCCTGATGATAGTTAGCGAAACGTACAAAAATTCTGTTTCGGTATTGTGGATATAACTGTGTTCCTACTTTAACGAAATAATAAACAATGATATGCCAATTTGCTGATATTTTAATACAAGCGAAAAAATTAAAAATGATAGGAGCAATTATAAAATGTTGTAATGGATCTCATTACAGCACTAGTGCTGGAATATATGGTAAATATTTTATTTAATAATATCATATTACTAAATTAAATAAATAAAACATGGTTATGATAATATAGAACTAAATTGTTTTTGGGAAATATCAAACTTCATGAACGTACCTATGCAATTTTATTAAGTAAGACTTGTTTTAACATTATAATTAACTAGTAACATTTCCTTTAAAATATTTACCTGAATTTATTAGTCTTAAAGTTGCATTACAAGCATTCATTCATGATAAGTCGATTAACAAACATCTGATAATAAAAATTCCATTTAAGGATAACACATACTTATCTACTTGGCACCTTATAAAATTGAAGGATTTAAAAATCCATTTAAGATTCTTTCTACAGATTAATGAAGATTATTTTATTAGTAGAACCGACAAGTTCTTAGGAAATAGTGTCGCTATTAATGATATAAAATTAGTTTGTATCTTTAGGTTCGTACTTAATTTCAAATTAAGATTAGTACTTAGATATATGTTATGATAAAATACTGTTGATTCTTAGTAAATAGCTTTAAAAATTAGCTTTGAAAAAGAATAATAATAATAATGGTTTCAGTGTTGGACTATCGACAATGGCTCCTACCAGACTCAGTCTCATTTGCTACCCAGGGAACATTGTTCGGCCACGCACATTTGGATATTTTTTAAGTGAAAACCTTTTTAAGCGTGATGATCGACACACTTTTTTTCCTTGGTGGAGATGGAAACTGGTTCATCACGCATCATCCTCGGTGGCTATGCGATTGGAAATTCGAGATTCGGCACGTTTTTAGGCAACACTTCTAGATAGCCGAAGGTTTTTGGCGATCGGATTTTCCATTTCCAAAGTATTACGTCAAATATGTGATTTTTGAACATTTCGATTTGATACACGATAACTATCTGGAAAATAAATGAATTTTGATGACATTTTGTGGATATGTTTCTTTCCACGACAGTTTTCTGAACCTTATTGAAATTGGCAAGAATCGGAAAATTACTAGTTTTTTTTTAGGCATGTACATTTTTGTAAAAGAGGTCATTTTGGGTCATTTTAGAGCCGAAAAAGTCGCGGCGAACGAGAAAACTGATATGACAGTTCGATTGAAAATTTCTAGGAGAAAGTTTTCTAAATGTTTATCTGTTTGCTGGGAAAATGGACTTGCGAGGGAACATGTAAAATTAAATAAAATATTCTTTTATATAAGAAATAGTATATTATTTTATATGGAGGAAAAGTGATACTTTTCATAGCGCGCTCGTGTTAATAGAGAGCAAGCCATGAAAAGTAACTTTTCCTCCACATAAAATATGCTGTTTTTTCTTCAAATGTCGACAAATTAATGCAAAAATATCTCTTTTTAATAGTAATAATAATAATAATTATTATCAAAGATAAGTTGGTTTGCAAGGCGGCTTAGACCGGTATCGGTGAATAGGCACAGGTCGTTGTAGCAATGTAACATAAAGCTGTCAGTGGACACTGTCAACAATAATTATTCTTTTAAAATTGCGTCTCCGATTGCGTTTTAATTCCGTATTGATAAGCAGTTATTGAGTAAGTTCGATTAAGTTAATAATCAATTAGTTCCTAAATTAGTGATTTTTAGAAATGCAGAGCACAAATTGAGTGATAAATACAAATTTTAGTTTAATAATTCTTGAGTTGTTGACGCTTGCTTTGTTGCTTATTTGTATCTATGTTGCTATGGTAACACTTTTACCTCCGACGGCGGAAAAGTGAAAAGTAAAGCTCCGGCGGAGGAAAAATGAAACTTCACGGCCGCCTACACAGTCGAGTAATGACGGATTTACTGACGTTTGAAGAAAAAATATTTTTTTATGAGATTCCAGGGAAGAAGTTATACAAAAATGATGATGCTTTTTATACAGGGCGAGCTAGTTCAATTTAAACTTTTCGCTATTGCGAGCTTTAGTACACGACACGTCACCTGCACATAATATTTAACTACTGGAAAATAGAATAATATGAAACTTTATGCATTAAAAAGTAGTGTACAGCATAACAAATTTGGATTTTTTTAAAAATATTTTCAGTATGTATGAAAAATCTCTGCTATTAAAAAATTCTATAATAATGTTCGGTACGAAGTCGAGAAATGCAAAAAAATCGATGTGAAAGGAGGAAAAAATTTCAAAGTTTTCTATACTAGGGCATTTTAAAGAATTTCTTTTGATGCATTACGAAAAATCTAAAGGAATGCCACTATTTTGATATGATGTTTAGGTTAAAATATATAGATCTGTATATTTAGTTGAGTGAAATCTCTATGAAAACGATTTCAAACCGGCAAAATTGGTCAGAATTGAAAACATTTGCCGATTAGGTGCAGTTTCTGTTGATTTTATGGCAGATTTCGGATGCGCACAGTTTTTGTGGTAAGCAAGTAGCTTTATAACCTGAAATTTTCTTCATAATAATTTAAATCTGGAAGAGAATTGCAATATTTTATAAGCAAAGCTGATTGCAGGGTAAAATTTCACTTACAGCATATCGATGCGTATAGTTTTTCTGGTAAGTAGATTTTTATACCTGAAATCACATTTAAAACTATTTGAAGATAAGAAAATGGCCAGGATCAGATAATTTCACTATTTTATAAAGCAAAAGTTATTCTGCCGAATTTCGGTGCAAAATTTTAACATTAAACAATCTATAGCATTTGTAGTAAGTACATTCAAAATATTTGCTCATTTTGCAATTATTCGGATTATTTCTCCCATTTTTGTATTCTACATAAATTATTTATCAAATATTATTTGTTAATTTTTATTTGCATATACAATATAGAATTTGACATCTGATTGCTACTTTTTATACAGTTTTTGATGCTCTGGTATAAGAATGCTTGTTCTATGTAAAGACAAATCTCGATAACTTTGCAGTTCATGCAAAACTATATCAGCATGAGACAAGAAGCAATCGTGGCGTTTTGGTTCCTTCTGCAGACTTGGTTAGGCTATGAGAAGGACAAACTATTATGTTCTGAACGCTTTTAACTCGCTACCTAGTGGGATTAGAGGACTTCTAGACAGGACATTCAGGGCCAAAATAAAAGCTTATCTCTTGGTAAAAAGCTTTTAATCCATTGAGGAATATTTCCTGAATGATTTTAATATCTTGACTCTTTGACTTTACTATGTGTTGGTTTGGAACCTTTTAGCAAAATGCGCGCGGTTGGCGAAACGCACGTCGAGTGAAAAAATTCTGTTTCGGTATTGTGGATAAAACTCCGTTTTAGCGCATTTTGCCGAAGGTTCCAGACCAAAACATACTTAAGTCAAAGATTCAAGTCATTAAAATCATTAAGAATATATTACTCAATGGAATAAAAGCTTTTATTTTCGCACTGAATGTCCCGGCAAGAGGTTATCTAATCCCGCTAGGTAGCCAGTTAAAAGCGTTCGGAGCATGATGGTTTGTCCATCTCATTATCTTACCAAGTCTATACAGAAGCAAGGCAAGATATTACGATTGATTGTTTGACTTGCATGAATTGTAAAGTTATGTAGATTTGTCTTTACATAGATCAAACATTCGTATACGTAAAGAGCTGACAAAGCCCATATTTTTAGCTTAGCAAACAGCATGGTACCCTAGGAAGTCTATTATCCGTACAGCGACACAGATGCCGCATGTCACCATGGCAATAAACAATAGATGATCTAGGACTGAATAATTTCATGAAAGACTTACTGCCTATAGTATGGATCTGGAGAGATACTGAGGTAGGCTATGTAGTGAGAAGGTATTTGTGGTCAGATTTCTTGTCACTTGCTCAGTCGGGTTCAGCTTCGGATCAAGAACCACACCAAGAGAGCGCACAGACTCAGGATTGTCATATACAGGTAAATCTTTAAGAGAAAATACATGACCGGTGCTAAATAAATGAAGATAAGCAAAATGTTTTTCTCTCGGCGTTTTTAGAGCCTTCTCTAGATTCATACCAAAAATTGGAATGATACAGACTGGATTAAAGTAAGTTTTCAGGTTGATCCTCGGATTGATCCCTAAAACCTTACTTGAAAATAGGAACCACTTTTGACAACTTTAAGCAATTTAGAAAAGTATTACTTTCTATACACTTATCCTAAATAGGTGTGTTATTGGAATATAAATATGGTTAGCAATACATCTAGGTAGTTATTTTTAATTATTAACTGTCTACATACGCATTTCTATTAAATATTCCACACAAAATGTGGTAAATTGGACGTGCACCATCCTTTCAGAATATAATGGAACTTCAAAAATCCAGTCAACCTCACTGATGCTTGTGGGATACAAGAGACCTAGCAGCTGAGGAGTTATAACATCTATTCATTCATTCAACTGTTCGATAAAAACTAAACAATTGTTTGAGAATGTATTTTTTGTCCTACAAATTAACTACCATTTGCGGCAGCATCAAATCAAATAAAAAGCACAACATAACTCGCCTGCTTATAAATCAAAGCAGCAAAACTTTCCGCCCGTCGTTACATTTCCAAAGCATAATGACTCTATTGTTCCAACTGTCAAAAAGCAGCATTCATTTGTTTATTTTACAAAAGGTGTTTGTTCAGATGTTTCCTGCATACAATGGCAACGATGCGAAGTGAATTGTAATAATTTCAAAGGCGTTTTCGGCCAAGATGAAAGAAGAAAATCGGCAACGCCAGACACTTCGCGATCGCGTATGCATCGGCTATGACTAAAATTGTTTTTTTTATGAATTTAAAGTTCCTGCGGATCTGCACAAAGGGGTACTGAGAACTGTGCTAATAATATTAATAATCGGATTATTTTCAACAAAGTAGATGATGGTTGTTATGCATGATAAATGGGAGCCTTTACCATCGTATTTGATTCCACTCCAAGGCCTGGCTCTCCTTATGGGTAGGCAACAGTCACCTGATTTGAATGAGATCAACTTAAATTTGAAATCTGGGAGCACATAATATAGGCTCAGATATATCAGTTTCAACTTAAATAGAGCTTGAAAAGTAATATCTTCATGAAAATCTAATCTTTAATATCTGGTACTAATATCTAGAAAATACATTGTGTTTTATAAAATTGCCAAGAAAAAATAAACAGATCGCTGAGGGGCCATACTGATTATCTTTTTGGTAAACTCGTCACTTATCTGACAAAGTGGCGTATGCCCCTTTTGTCTACTTTTATAGGAGAGCATTTTAAAGAAAGTGGGCTATATTTAGGATCTAATTATGTGTTTTCAAATTTGTGCTAAACTAGATTAATGCACATACTTTCAGACTACAATAATTATTATAAAATTCAAAAATATCATGGCAGATTAACGGTTTCGTGATAGTAATATGTACGCCTGTATTTATATATTAATATATTAAAAAAATGTTTTTTTTGAAGTTCTATGTAATGGCTATGGTGCACAATGACACAGTTAAAGCTACAATGTTGCGGTTATGGCCGCTGCAATCATTTGCAAATAAGTTTACTTCTCGAATTCCATGATGCGTCATCACGCAGATTGAGATTTCGTTACACCGCGTTTGCTTACAATTTGTTCAATAGAAAAAAACACTTACATTATCTATTTCATATATTGTAAATGGTAAAATTGCATGCCCAAAATAGTGCTCTTTGCTTATCGGTACTTCTTGCAGGTCGAAAACTGCAGGATCCACTCTTTGGGATAATTTTTAGAAAGTATTTTGTCCTTTTCTTTTTTGTGTCTTACTGCGTTCTTCTTAGCCGTATGTGCAACAAAGGCATTCTCAATTTATTGCTTCTGCTCTGCATCACCATGCCTGTAAGACACGCAAGTCGCAAAGCATGCATTGGCCTTTTTTAGAATGTCGGAATGAGATATTTAATGATCTGAAGACACTTCGATAAGTTGAGTAGCTGCACTTTACTTCTTGTTTATATAAATAATAAATTTTCTTTATATCCATTTCTGTGTAAATATTTTCTCCCAGCTTATTTCCTACAGAAATATGGTTTCATTCTGGGAATTTTTTTTTATGTGCTCAAGGATAGACGCTCTTAGTTTCTATATCTTGACGTCTTATACCAGATTGTTTTAGAATACTATGTAGTATATTGTCGTCATCATTCTCATCTTGTTTCTGAGATGGTCCAAAAATATCAGCATTCTAGGACAGGGCTCAAAGCTGCGGGTCAACAGTACATAAGAAGAAAAGATTAGTTTTGATATGACATAATCACAGTGCTTTCTCCAATCCAAAAAGGAGTCCAAATAGACATATCCCGAGAAATATTACATATGTTCAACATTGTCGATAGTCACATTATTAAGTACAAATTTTAGTTGTAGTTCCTTTGTCTTCTGTAAAATCCTATATACTGTATTTTATCCAAATTAAACTATAAACAACTACTTGCAAATAAACCATACAGTCTAGAAATTGCATCATCTACTTTGTACTTCAACAGTTCCCCGGATGAACCTGAAGCCACAAGGAAGGTATCATCAGCAAATGAAGTTACCGATGCCTTGGGTGTCACATGTGGCAATTTATTTACATTCAATAAAAACAGCACATGGCCTAAAACACTACCCTGAGGAACCCTGATAATCCATTTTCAGACCTAGTATTTACTTCTGTCCTAGTACCATTAGAATCAAAATGGTGAATAGCTACATATTGCCGTCTCTCGGTTAAGAAAGACCGCACCCATTCCAATGCCTGATTCTTTAATCCATAACAAACTGTTCTTTCTAAAAGTTTAGTATGATCAACACTGTCAAAAGCTTACTGAGGTTACAAACACTCCAACAGAGCTCTCATCTGCGTTGACTATTTGTACTATTTCCTCATGCTGTCTTTCAATAATCAAGTAATTTCCTTAATAAAAATGAACAATCGATTCAGAAAGCAATATTCAAACAGCTTCGAAAAGGAAGAGCATAGCTGCTACAGGCTTATAATTTTGAACTGAATGCACATCATCCTTTTTATGCAAGGTACAATTTTGCCAATCTCCAGGACATTGGTAGACTTTCTCGACTGCGGAAGGAAAAATTAATTAGAAACGGTTGGGGTGAACAATCCCTGACAGAACCTGCTGAATCAAGAAATTTGGAACCTCAGCTTATGTGATGTACGGAATATTTTTCAAATGTTGTAAGTTAGTGTACAGGGTGTCCCATTTTCGATGATATTACGGGGTATCTCACTTACGAGTAAAGATAGAGAGTTGCGGGTTTCGCAACACTGTGCTACTTTTTTGTGAAAAGAACGATGGTATAAACAAAATTTTCATAGCCCGCTTCGTTTCTGAGATACAGGGCGAAATTGAGAATAATGCATTTTGGGACCCCCCTCGTATCTCCGTTATCCTTTAATATATCGCAAAGCTAAAAAATTGTTCTTATACAGTTTTTGACGTAGAATCCAGTGGCGTCATCAGATTTTTGCTGTGAGCTGTCAGTTTTTAGCTATAAATCAAACTTATGTTTTTTTAAATGGAACACCCTGTATATTTTTCTTTCGTTTGATTGGAAATGTTATAAGCTTTATAAAAATATATAATACATTATATGTATTTTAAATAATAAGCCTAAAATTTATAATTTCACAAAATGTGTCTCGATACGACACTCTTGTATTTTTTTTTAATGTAACACCCTGTATATTTTTCTTTCGTTTGAATGGAAATTTTGTAAGCTTTATAAAAATATATAATACATTACATGTATTTTAAATAATAAGCTTAAAATCCATAATTTCACAAAATGTGTCTCTATACGACACTCTTGATGAGTATAGTATAAGCTTTGTCTTTTAAACAACGGCATAAGTATTAGCAGGCAGAGACTATTAAGAACAATGGAATTTTTTATTGGCAAGACCTTTCAGTGGCAAAATTTATATTTCCTGTGTAACATTGTATTTTTTATGATGGCGTCGCGTCGTGAAAATTTTCAATATTTTGAAAACTATGACATGTTAGTCTGCTTTATATAGAGCAATGAAAATTTCCGTGAAGCTTTTTAGCTATATTTCAATAAGTTTGTTTGAATATTTATTTACCTTTTGACTTATTTGGGTTTATTTTTTTAAGTATCATTTTAATTTAAAGATATTCTGAAAGAAGGCATCCTGATCTTTTAATGTTTTCCGGAATAAAGAAAAAAATTGGTAGAACAAGGAACGTTGCCTCCGCCCTTACCGCGATTTTCCTTACTATACGTTTTTGGTAGGGGCCGGATAAACGTTCCATGTTCTCTTTATTCCGGAAAACATTGAATGACCAGGTTGTCTTCTTTCAGAATATCCATAAATTAAAATGATACTTAAATAAAAAATAAACCCAAATAAGTCAAAAGGTAAATAAATATTCAATCAAACATATTAAATAATAGTTGAGAAGCTTCACGGAAGTTTTCATTGCTCTGTATAAAGCAGACTAACATGTCATATTTTTCAAAATATTCATAATTTTCGTTTTCAACCATCGTAAAAAATACAATATTACACAGAAAATATAAATTTTGCCACTGACAGGTCTTGCTAATAAAAAAATGATCATTCCATTGCTCTGATAATCTCTGCCTACTAATACTTATAACGTTGTTTAAAAGATAATGCTTATACTATACTCATCAAGAGTGTCGTATAGAGATACATTTTGTGAAATTATGAATTTAAGGCTTATTGTTTAAAATACATATCATGTATTATATCTTTTTGAAAAGCTTATAAAATTTCCATTCGAACGAAAGAAAAATATACAGGGTGTTCCATTTAAAAAAACATAAGTTTGATTTATAGCTAAAAATTGACAGCTCACCGCCAAAATCTGACTACGCCACTGGGTTCTACGTAAAAAAGTATATAAGAGCAAGTTTTTAGCTTTGCGATATGTTAAACGATAACGGAGATACGAGGGGGGTCCCAAAATGCATTACTTTCAATTTCGCCCTGTATCTCAGAAACGAGGTGGGCTATGAAAATTTTGTTTATACCATCGTTCTTTTCATAAAAAAGTAGCACAGTATTGCGAAAACCGCAACTCTCTATCTTTACTCGTAAATGAGATACCCCGTAATATCCTCGAAAATGGGACACCCTGTACATTGTCAATTATTGTTTGGCAAACTCTATAAAATGTAACATTTGCTGGTTGATAATAAAGTCTTTTAGTTTCCCGTTTCATAGTATCTTTACAAGTCAGAATACTGGGAAATTACTTTGAACACTGCATAGGCGCTAGTTTGTTACGCAGTATTTTATAAAAGTTGTGAATTTCTAATTTCAGATATAGTTTTGAATACATTAAAACAATGAAAGAAAAATTTGTAATAACCACGTATTCCAAAAAAAGCAATTGTATTATTCACCAAAGATATTTTATTTTCCAGGAAATATTTAAAACAGACTGAGCAACATGGAAACGACGGCAGTAAACACATCTAAGGTAATCATCAACTCCATAAAGTTTTTGTATTTGCCCGGACTTAGGAACATTTACCGCAAATAGACAATAATTTTCATTTTAGTGAGAGGATCCCGCCGATGCATGAATATTCAGTGGACTTAAATTAGGAGCGGTGTCGCTTAAGGAAATTTTACTTTATGTTTAAAGCAATGGACGAGGACAGCTGACAATAAAACAATAAAACGACACAATGCTGAATTTAGGATTAAAGCTATAAAACAAAAGCTTTCTAATTAAATCTGGAGTCCAGCTTTTATTCTCTAAAATAAACTGTTATGAAAACAAAAAATACATTTTGTTTGAAGGTTTTCTTCACTCTAAGGTTATCTCAGCAAGAGCCTTATAACTTGTACAAGTTTAGCATTTCGAAAAGTCATCTATAATTGTGTTCAAGGGCCATTTGAAAAATGTATACCTGACTGTCTTTGAGAACAAATTTTCGTACTGTAGTGTGGGATCGAAATGAAGTAGCAAACTTATAGAAAAGGAAAACACTTTTTTAACTGTACTGCAGACGCGTCATGACTTCCGAGGTGAAGATAAGCTATGAAACTCCTTGACAAACAACAACGAAATCAACAAAAAGAAGAAAAAGTTAGACTTTTCTTCTTGCTTTTGTTGATTTTATTGTTGTTTGAGAAGGAGTTTCATAACTTATCTTCACCTCGGAAGCCATGGTGCATCTGCAGTACAGTTTAAAAAGTATTTTTATTTTCTATAATCTAAACTTAAGAAAACGTAGAATTTGAAATGATTTAAATCTCATGTATTTGACATATAATATATCATGCTGTGAATAGCAATATATTAGCGTCAATGCATTAAGAAATAACGTTATGACGAAGTTAAGGAAAATCCGTTGCTGAGAAAAAACTTCCATGTGATTGTACACCTGAACAGTCTAAGCCAAACTAACCCCATGCAACACATATGATTTTTCAAGTACTTTTTGTATGTTATTGTTATAAAGTAAATCTACCTGCTACCATAGGTCATTAACATTTGAACATAATGTAACGTGGTTATTATGATTAAAGCTTAAACAATTAGTAGATACATTCATCACCTGCTTAATCTGGCAAAATAATAATAAATATCGGCATAACAAATCCTTATAAAGACGCACAGATACTCGCTGTTAACTAAATATTTACATATCACTACACCGAACCAGTTGAACAGCCTTAAGCGACAATAATCTCCAATCATTCGCTGTTTACAGTAACAAGTAACAAACTCGAAAAGTAAAAATAAAACTTTGGGATTCGAAAAGGCGGCTAGATCTTATCTTGGGTAGTAATTTTGTTCTTGACTTCTTGTCTTGTACGGCGATAACAGAAGGAGTTATGGGGGCGAGCTTAGGGAATTGAATGGGATCCTGACACGACAAAATCTATCAGTTGTACAGTGCGGTATTGTGGCCCAAAAGGCTTTTAGAGCAATAGAAGATTTATTAATTTAATATATGTTTTAAATCTTATATATACCTATAAAATTCCCTGGTACTTTTACTTTAATATAATGCTAGTTCCATGGAGCTATCTTTCGCTGGTTGCCTGTACATTCGCAATGGATAAACCAAGTTTTTAGGAAATTTAGCGAGTAAATGCCCTTTAGTTAATGGTGACTTAATTAGTCCGTATTTTAATCCAAGGACTATTTTTCAAAATATATGTTTTTTTTTTTCACAATGGCCACTATTTGGTGTCATCACTTCTCCAGCAAGTTACCAATCAATTATATGATATTTTTGTAGGAAGCCGTGGCCAGCGAGGAATCTTATTCCTTTAGACTTTTTCTTTGATGATAGATACCTTAGAGAAATTGAATGGACCACCGAACCACGAGAACTGGGAGATTTTCAAAACAAATTGCCAGCAGCGTGCAGAACAGATCTACAAAGATAAGTAGGGCTAGCGTGTGAACCAGAAATCTTAAAAACTACTTATACTTAAATATTGTTTGAATAATATTTTACAGCCAATTTGAGTACATTTATAAAAAGTTGTTGCCTAATTTCGTTTATTTGAATATTTAATTCATACATTTTGCTTATCTTATTGGAGATTAAGGATTTTACGTTTGCACTAAAAAACCAATATCCTGGACACTGTTCATTACTGTTCAAGTTAAGCCTTGTGTTATGCTTTATAAAGTATGCTCGATTTCTTGAAAAATTTCAAAAGTAATAAAATATATATTTGTAAAAAACTTTATGCTTAATTTATAATAATTATACTTTCTCAAAATTATTTTTGAGAAACTTTTTTATATCTTAAAATATATTTTTAAACGAATCTTTGCAATCCGCCCAATCTTGTATTCAGAATCAAAAAATATCTAAAGTCGTCAAATTTTTCAAGCAAAATGCTAGAAAATTATCGTGAATAATATTAATAATAAAAATAATAATAACAATAATAATAATAAATATCATCTATCTCAAAAGGCATATTATATAGATGTATGGAATGCGTCAACTGACTAATACAATAGTTGCAGAATAGTAATATTCATCAATCCTAAAGTGGACCAATATAAATTCACAGAACACAAAATAATATCTAAACAAACAGAGGTTAACAAAAATTCTTGAAGACATTAAAATAATTTTTATACCAAAAGACATATAGGATGCCTTTTGAAAGTCCTTATATTGGGTGAACTTTTCACATTTGTAGGTAGCCTATTAAAAAGTGTTAGGAATAGATGCTTCTGTGTTTTTCATTGTTTTACGTGTAAAATCGTGGTGGACACGGACGTTGTATGAAAATTGAAATCTGTTATGAAAAATATACTTACAGATCTCATAAAGAAATATCCAGTTAATACCAATATTCCAAGAAATTTAAATCTACCGCGACATGATTCGGTCAGTTTCATGCCCAATATGCATCAAGCAACATGGACGCACTAGACGCCTGCTAGGCTCCATAATGTAACCTACAATCCACATAGGCATTATACACACCCAGCAGTTACTAACGGGATTAAACGATTTTCAGGTTTCTCATCGAAACACATACACCGCTGCATTTGGCACAAGGTACCTTACACTGCTCTTTTCACTTCAAAATGTCATCCAGTATTTTCCTTAAAAGTTTGGCAGTACTAAATCCAGATACGAAATTTTCCTCACTAATGACAGAAATATATAATGTGAAAGCTCATATAGGTGGTCTTAGAGATGTTCAAATGTATGAAATTGTTGCTGAAAAAATTAAGCACTATAAACCTTATGAATTTCTTGATTTTTGCCGATACAATGAATGGTGCATCATATAGAGCCACATTCCAGGGGGAAAGGGCCGAAATACCTGTCGTAATTACAACTGTCACGTAGCCATGTTGGAATTGCAGACGCCTTGGCCTGGATAAGCCATTAGCACGTATTGCTCTCGTTTATTTCGGATAGAGACAGCCATGGTATTGCAGGTCCTCTTATTTCATATGGTTCCAATTTTCGGGTAAGCAAAGGTACCGTAGTCAAAAGCCCTGCTGAGCTCACAAAAAAAAACGCAGGAAATTTTCCATTTTCAAGGTGAGCTATTAACCTGCTCTAAAAATATTGCATTATCAACTTTGTTCAACATCCCTGCCTAAATCCAGCCCATTTCCGTTAGCCTCTCTCATGGAATTCTCGAAGTTTTCTTATTGATTTTGATATTAATTTTTCACTTAAGAATCTATAACTCAATGCTACACTTTAATTCGGAATAATGTTGTTAGTGTCACTGTCCACACTGTATGCTAATAAATACACTGGTTATAAAACACATATACATGAAAAGAAAAATCAGGAATTCGATGACCCCTAAAAATTCTGCATCGAAGTATATCCAGTAAAAAATTTGATAATGGCACATCATGTATACTCGTATCCCTCTCTGACAGGAGTTTCAGTTGCACCATTTCCTGAATTCCTGTAGTATTTTTTGTGACTCAATTAAGTAAATTTAACGAGTTAGCAGCTCATACTGCATGTTTATGATTTGGTTTAATTGCTATAATTACAAACACACTCACTCCAAGTTATTAATAATTAATTTATGTACCCTTTACTTGCATGACCTATTGAAAATGTCGCCTAGGTCATAAAATTTACGAATAATGTAATGGATTCATTTCGAAACTCTCAACCTGCTCAAACTGCACCCCTAAAAAGATCGCAAATTGGAAACATTATTTTCCACTTCTATAATTTAATTGATTTATTAGACATTTACTACCAGTATCGTAATGATGTGCATTACGATACTGACTTTCATTGCCAACTAGGTTTTAACCAGTCAAGATTCAACATCACAGTGACATTCGACCAATATCAAAGACAGCTATGAACATGACAGATTTAAAATTTATACATTTTGACAGTTCATAGTCAATTTACTAAGTAAATTTTAGAAATTAAAGATTATTTTTCGTTATTATGACTGGTCATAGAAAAAATAGTGTATGTAACTCACATTTAATGGCTATTAAGACACGGTAATGAAAGTTACAATAGAAGCCGTGGGCGAGTGTCGTAACGAATGCGTCATTAAAGGCTCATTGCCTAATATTATCATGGCTAGCGACCATTCATATGATTTTGGGCCACGCTATACAACTAACTTGCCGCGTGTGTATTATATCCGCATGAATCATGACCTATGGAGAAGATTTCTGATCGCTCTGTTATTTTCCCGATATAGGCCGGGTCAAGAATAATGGAGAACGGGCGCGGTAGCTTCCGGAATATTCTCGATATATATTCGACTGGATATAAAGGGCGCGCAGAGCTGGTATTGCAGTTAGTTAATCACTGAAAGTAGTTGTAAAGTTATAAGAGTAGTTTAGGGTATTTGTATAGAGTGATAAGGAATAAAGACAGTATTACTTTAAATAACAAAAAGTTGTGCTTTTGTCAGAACCCACGGGGAAAACGTAACAACATACTATAAACTCCTGTTTCACGAAGGCGAAGTATGTTGGCAATACCTGTGAGACTAGGGAAAGTGGTTTGCAATACAAATAATTATTGTCCTTGTTTATACATATACAGGGCTAGTCATGTGTATGTGGACGATTAATTATCCTTGCAACCACTGATCAGATTTTAATAAAATTTATTTTATGGGTGTTACGAAGTACCGCGGAGTCAATAATGATAAAGCAATGTTGTCAAATTTGTCCTTTTTTTTCTGGAAATATGTAAAATTTATTATTTTAAATGCAATACCCTTTATATCATATTTTATTCGTAAATAGCAGAAAAAATGCAGAAACATGAAAAACTTTACTGCAATTATTTATTTATTTAGATTTATTGTGGGATAATTACAACAACTTAATTATTACAAACCAAAAATTAATGCAAACAATACATGTTTATATATTGCTACCCCTGTGCAGCTTGACAATGGCCCAACCTAGCTTGAAGGTCTCCTATTATATTTCAAACCAATCTTGCTTTATATTCCTCGCCGTAACATTTGTATACTTCTGTTTCAAAATATCGTAAAACAAAAAAATCTAAAGGATTTAGATCAGCGACATTGGCGGCCATTCCATTTTTTCCTAATAATATTTTGTGTTCCGCTTTGCCCAAATGAGATGGCAACACGCGTTTTGTGTGCTATTTATATCCACTCGAACATATATCGGGAATATTCCGGAAGCGCCCGCCATTTCTCTATTATTCTCAGCCTTGGCCACACTATACATCGAGAAAATAAGAGAACTTTCAGGAATGTTCTCTGTAGGCCAAGATTCGTGCGGAAATAACGTAGACGCGGAAAGTCAGTTGTATAGGGTAGCACAAAAATATATAGATGGTCGCGTAGCAAACGTCATTTCGGCACTTCAAAACTTCCGCAATCAATATTTTGAAGAAATTCATTTCCAAAAAGATCTTGCACGTACGCGTAACGCTACAATTGTTACTACTATTTCAAATCAGAAGTATATAGGAATAAATTTAGAAGAATTGAGAAATAAAATAAGTGTTGGCGATCAGGAATATAAAGCAAGAATGGTTTTTAAACATAAAAAGAAAATTTAAGGGTAAGTTGGGTCATTGTCAAGTTGAAGTGGGATGGCAATTTAAAGATTTATTAAAAAAACATATTTATATTGCTTGATTTCTAATTGGCTCCTCACTACTTATAATAATTAAGTTGTAGTAATTATTCCACAATAAATCCGAATAAACAAATAATTGCAATAAAAAGTATTAACAGATCTTTATCCTACTGTACAGTATTTTTTCTGCGGCATAAAATGTAACATAAAAGATATTGCATTTAAATATTATATCTTTGAAATTTTTTGAAAAAAGTAATAAATGTGGTTGCAAAGATATTTGATTGTTTTCATGCATATGACTAACCCCGTATTGAGTAAAATAAGCTAGGGAATGGTAAAGTAAAACCTTTTCACCAAGATACTATGGTAATAAAGTACAATAGCTAATTATGTAACCATCAGACCTTACTTTATGTAAGGACTGGATTTTTGCGAGACGAGCGAAGCGAAGTCCCACAAAAGTACATGAGTTAACACAAGTGGTCTCTTATAACGTCTTTTATACAATTCTTCTTACCTAATTTTAAAAATTTAGGAAATTTCTGAAAATAACAAAATATTTTTTTAAATATTTTCAAAATCAAATATGTACCTCTAGTTATATAAAGCATTACTCTTCGTGTCTAGTTACTCAAAAGTAAGAGTTTTCAAAATCCCTGCCAGTCGGCAAAAGTGTTACTTTATGTGTCAAAATTAGAGAAATCGATGTTCTTATTCAAACGTCTGTTACAAATCGTTTACAAATTATCTCAAGCAACTCTTGAATATTCACCCAATAACTGATCCTACCTCTATATACCTATACAATAATTATCCCCTAAAGTAAACTCCTTGAAAGCATTTGGTATTCAAATGGCTCCGCATGTAAAAGAGCCTTCCCCTTTCGCTCGTATACCTTGAAAGAAGCCCAATATTTAAAGTAATCTAGTTTACAAAAGGCCCCTTATTAACCCAATGCTACCGGTCTGCATATATATTCATTATATAATAGATCATCGTCTAAGTACGAATTATAGACGTAAACACACTGAGAGTGAATGGTTCAAACTGGAAAATGTCCTTAGACTGTGAGGTGTAGGTGCTTGGAGTTCAATGCACGACGGTTTCAATAGATATTTTTTTATTTCCTTCTGAAATGTTTTCGGGAGTATCAAAAGGGGGAGATAACAAAAAAGGCTTACTGTGCGTTTTGTAAAGTGTTTAGGCGGAGAAATTCGTTTTCCTTTTGGATGGCTCGTTGTTGTTCAAAAGCGCAGTTTGCTTCTAATACGGAAGCAGGCTGACGCGGATAAAAAGATTACTTAATAGATCATAATACTTTTTAGAGGAAATGAGAGAAAGATAATGCTGAGGTTGCTTAGTAATGATTCAGGGAACGTAATGCAAATTTGATTATTTCACATATTATGAGTATTATAATCATCTTAAAAACGAAAATCTTTTATAAATCAATATGTTAAGCGAAATATCTATGCCACCTATGAATTAAAAACTCATTAGTGGACATAAAGATAAACAGCCTTAAGACCAAACCGATCTAAGATAAATACCTAATTGGCGTGGGACTTTTTTTAACCTCACGCACAAGAGCAGTAGCTCTTGACGTGTTTACTTTCAAATGTCAAGTGTCTCGCCTCTTCTAAGATAACTGTGTGTTACAAATAAACACATGTGCATGCACCTTTACGAACTACAAGTTGTACGGCCTACACAAAGTTTAGCTGATATATTGTGAGGAATTTGATTTAAAATGTTATTCGTACCTACCTCATTGTTTTTCTTTTATGGGCAAAAAGGAAAAAATACGGTATAAAATATTTAAATATATTATGTACAAATTTAATAATTTTTGTTATCTAGCTTAAAATTAAATGTTAATGTCACGTTTCGTCCTCAATATTAAGACGTACCTAAAAAATTAAGAACTGAGATATATTATTTTTAATACACAAAAATGATTGCTCTGCCAAGCCACGAAGTTGTGTAACTCAGCTTGTAATAGTTTTCTCGTTATAGAAAAAGAAAACACCATCATATCTCATTTTCATAGGACACATAATTTAACAAACTACTATGCTACTTGGTCAAATTGCCAAATTGGTCATATTAATGGGTTGGTTTAGTTACCCAAAGAAGCAATACGCTTACTTGAATAGCTTTTTGTTACTACTTAATCGCAAAATGGTGAAAAACTTTAAAAACGTCTCCTGTAAAATTGTAAAAAAATGACTTACGTCAGTTCGTGAAGTTGCGGACGAATTTTGCAATAAGATACGCGTACTTCCAATAAAAAAATAAAAGCAGCATGCTAAATTTAAATGAGATTAATGTGTCGTGGCGCCAACATCTGAAATACATCATAACAGGATTACTACTTGTTTATAAAAGGTATGGCAATTTAAAACTTATAATTTTTTCACACATCATCGCTCTCATATATGTCTCGTAGTTTGCCCAGCCCAATAAGCAATTCTAGTTTTATTACAGTTGATCAAAGTTTTGTTCACGGCTTAGATCCTATGCGTTATGATAAAATTAAATTTTGCATAACCTGCATTTCAGGCAAATTATAGCTTGAATGCATACCTATCATTGAAAATTTTGAGAAAATTCCTATAACAACAAAATTTCCTATTTCAAACAAAATTTCTTGACTCCCAATGTTTTATGTCCTGACAACAATAACGTTGGAAAATATCCAAAATTGTTAACGATGAGGGTAAAAACGTAGGCAGAATATTTGAAATAACTTGAATGTGAAACACAGCGCACTTGTCACTTTACTTTCAACTACGACGTGTTTTGCTTTGCTGAAATATGTTAAAAACGAGAGAGAGAAAGAGAATAAATTCCAAACATTATTTAAACTCAAGGTCCGTATTGGATCGTTATTCTGAGGGACGTGTAGGGGGGGGGGGGAGATAATTGAAAAGGTAGTAAAAAAGTTTGGCGCCCCGAAAGATTTTTATCCAGCGCCGACATTATGCCTTTTTTGAAGTTAAATTTTATTTTAGCGCGTTCAGCACATCTTCATTCTCAGCCATTTTAGGTCGTTCTAGCGCGAGACAAAACGCGAACATCGAAAAAACCGAGACGACAGTTCGATAAGGAGTTTAGAAGTGAAAAACTCGAAACCCCAGGAAAATGGACTTTTCAGGGAAAATGAAAAACCATCGATTTATAGGTCAAAGAAATGAAGGTGTTTTTCGAAAAGCGTTTTTTTTTTGCTAAAGAATTGATGCCTTTTATGTAGGGTGAGCTAGCTGAATTTAAACGTTTCGTTATTTCGCGTTTTGACACCACACGTCACCACATCATATTTTATTACTGGGAAACCAAATAATCTGGAGCAAATTCTTGCCTTTTGAAATTTTTGCTTCATTCTGTCTTTAGAATACACTCGGCTTTAAATGTTAAAAGACGATCCAGTACGTAAGAATTTGAAAAACCAAATTATTTTTGCCGGAAAACGGCTTAGACAAAGGACTACGATTTATGTAAGCTCGTCACATTTTTTTTTTAAGTTTCACTTTTTAGTTAGATAATTAAAAAAAGTGATGTTGGTTACACGAAGCGTACTAAATAGGAAAGAAAGTGAGATAGGTACACTAAAAAATATATATGAAAAGTTCAAAATAAGCAGCCATTTTTGCGCATTTGCTTTAATATTAAATGTATATTATTTATTTGAACCTGGTGTAGTTTAGTCTGTTATTATATAGTTAATATATTTATGAAACACTTATTATTTCTTACCATTCGTGTTCTATATTTGCCACATTTTTCTTTTATTTTTAGAAAGAGGGTAATTAACCCTGTTACCACATAAAATAAGTTATTTTTTAAAAACAAGCACATTTAAGACAACTGTACAAAATAGACGTACATATTTTCACGTTTCATCAAAACCTCAATTATTTTTTGATCTGACAGTTAAATCTTGTAAATTTTAATTTTTCATTTTGAATGAAAATTATATCTAAAATAACTTTAATTTAACATTTTACATAAAAAGAAGAAAAGACAGTTTTATAACACCTGTAAAAAATTTTCTATACTTTTAAAGCATTTTAAAATAGTTTTATTTCTTAGGGTGGTTGCATTATCATCTTCATTTTGAATTGTTTCTTATATAACTTTAAATTATTTACGTTTTTTTTTTCAATTAATATTTGCGACCATTTAAATTGGGCACTTAGTTTTTATTTTCTAATGTATTTCACTCACACGCTTTGTTAACTTTTTTTGACAATATAGCTTCTGATTGGTGGATTCATTGATATTATATATTTTTAATTGATGAAATTATATTGTGCTATTCATCTTCTTATCAGAATTTATAAAGATGTTTCAATATTTTTTAAAACTTAAATGTAAATTTATAAAATAGATCTTTAGGTGATACTGTCAAAAGTGCTGGGTTAGTTCCCCCATTGCCTTCGTTGAATGTGTGCCTATGGCACAAAATCTATTAACAGATCCAAGAATATGTTTCGCAAATTCTTTGAGGATCCGTTCTACTTTCCTGGCTTTGTTAGGCTCGGTTAATTTTAGTTCACTGACGTCTTCTGGCTTCAGTGAAACCGGTAATCTTTTTCATAAGATGTGATCCTATAAGTACGCCTATATGTTTTTAAATTGACTGATTTTTCGAGTGGTCACAAAATAGTTATTTTCCTAACAAGTGCGCAAAGTGATACTTTTCCGCACGCGACTGATGTTGACCGAACGACGCCAAGCGGAGTTCGGTCAATCAGTCGAGTGCGGAGAAGTCACTTTGCGCAAGTGTTAGGAACAATATTTTTTCTACGAGCGCGGTCCAAACAAGCACATAATAATAATGACCCGTATTTAAATAAAAGAAAAAGTATCTGTCAATTATACCTACTGTTGCTTTACATGACTATTATTGTTGACCTGACATGACTTAAAAAGATATGGTTTTTGGTTTAAGTTGTAATATCGCGAATTACGGAAGCTTTGAGAGAAAAGGGAATGATTAGGAGTTAAAACGGTTTTCTTATGTTGCATAAATAATTCGATCAATCACATTTTTCTTCCACATGCCAGGATGCATTCTGGTAAATCTTGGGGTCATTAGAACTATCCATTTTCTTAAGGCTTTCTGGCGAAGCTGAGGATTATGTTTTTTGCGATACTTCGTTTTACGCCTAGATTTATTTAAAATCTGTCAATCTGACACTTATAAGTATTGTTGCTTGACATAATTTTTTACTGCTATACCGAGGATTTCAAAATATATGGCTTTTGGTGTAAGTTACAATATCGCGAATTATGGAAACTTTTAAGGAAAAGAGTATAATTATGACTTAAAACGGTTTCTTATATTGCATAAAAAGTCCAAAAGTGTAAAATTTCTAAAAATATATGAACATTTTCTTGTCTCTGGTGATTTTAGAGAATTTTACTTTCCCGCACACTTTCCCGCATAGCGTGCGGGAAAGTACTACTTTGCGCACTGAGTAGCGTGCGCAAAGTAGCTACTTTGCGCACGCTCGTAGAAAAACGTATTTTAAAAAATTGTTATAATAGCATCTTTTGATTAATTTACAATTCTACTTTAAATTCTGGAAAACTGAAACATCAATTTCGATTCGATTTAAAAAAGTAATAATAATAATCGACGATCAAGCGATATAAAAACGAGAATGTCACCGAAAAAACCGCCAAACCTAAACTAGACACGTGACTAAATAAGTGATTGCGTCTCTCAAATTTTAAACTGGGAAACTAGGAAAATGTTCTTTAGCAGTTTAATATTCTTTCAACAGAAATATGGCGTATTTCTCAGATATATCATTGTTTCAGAAAAAAACTTCAAATTATGCTCAACATTGTTTATCCTAAAAGATATTTTCTGTATATTGAGATATGCGAATGCTAATAATTTTCTGGAACGCACAGTATTGCACATAACGTCGTCAATATCATATTCGAAGGGGGTCGGAAAAAATGTTGACAGATGCAGTCAGATCAATTTAAAATCATTATGTCGAATTTTTGATTATGCAAAGCTGTATGAATTTGTGATCATAGGGAAAATTTTTGAATTCATCTTTAGAAAAAAAATGATGACTTCAGAAGAAATCACAGTATCTGATATAATGGTTAAAAGGTTTCTAGTAAGTGCATGGAATATAACATGTACGTACTGAATTTTTTATTCTAGTTTTAGAAAAGGACTGAAAAATTGAAATAAACTTTTTTACATCAATAATCATCTCGATATGTACATTAGCTTTTGCCACGAAATTCTATAAATAATCCCCAAAATCGATATACAATTTTCATAAAATTAGAGATAAATCTTTATCAGAAATTGTACAATAAGTTCGTGGTTAAATAGGGGTAAAGAAAAATCGAAGGGTATTAGTTTGAAGCACTAATTCCATTGACATTGATATTGTGTAGATTAATAAAATATCAATAATACGTAATTAACTGTACATTTGATATAATTATTGATCAGGCCGCAATATAGCATAGAATTTCTCTTTTTCTCGTGTAAAGCAAGATGCGACTAAGAAGTAGATGAACTGTTTATGCGTAATTTTTGTACACATTGAATGCCTATAAATAGTGGTGTTTATTTGGAATGATGCTATGCTACTTTAACGTCATCTAGCCTAAGGAAGTAAGCACAAGCAGTTTGACCTTGTGCAAGTGAACGCAGCAGTGGATACGAAAATTAAGCTAATGTGATAAAGTTTGTATTTGTATACAGGTTATTTTTGTTATATGCATAATGTTTATATTAACATACTGATTTTGCTAAAATATTGAACTAACTCCAACAAGAAATTGAGCCCATTTGCCAAAAGCCATAACTTTAAGACGAGTAAGAGGATAGCAAATTCCATGGTATTGCCCAGAATTAGAAAACAAACATAAATTTAAAAATATAAGCAAGTTTCGGAGTAAGAATGAACTTCTTTAGAAAAAAGAGACATGCTTCCGGCTACTTTCCAGTAGAAACTTGAATTAATAATCATTAGAACTAGTTACCAGTGGTTTGATGTGATATTGGGTATCTGCAACATCGTATATGTTCCCGTTGGAAACGTCTTTCTCGACATAACTATTCGTAATACTCTTTAACTTCTAAGTTTCAATTTTTCACAAAGTTTTGGGCGGCAAGATGAAAAGCAAAAAAGCGCCGAACATATTTCACAATTTTTGGCTATGTTCTTCCTCGGTAGAAAATGAAAGTAAATCAACAATGCTCTTGTTGCTCTAGAACAAGCTGCTCGGGTCAAACGAGCAAAAAAGGATTATATGCTTGATCCAGACGAAAGTGGACTATCTGCCACAATCGACTTGTTGCGAAAAGAGCAGACCAAATGTTCGTTTGGCCTGGAGATGTTCATCTCTTACCAGATACTATTCATTTAACAAATATTTCAAAACAGAGATATTGCATTTCCATAACTGCACTTGGTGTTTTGTGAAGTTATACTTCTCTAGGCGCATGAATGCATAATATGTATGGAAAGTAAGCTGGTTAAAGTGTTGTGGGGAGCAAACCCGCACGCATATACAGTAACAGCACTCGTGCTAGCTATACGCCATAGGACAACTGTAATATAAATGTTTATTAAATGTACATGCTTTTTATGCGTTGTATTAGTTTTCGTTCGTTAACTTTTGTTGGTTGCGCCTTTGCAGCTGGTAAACCCTTAAGACGCAACCAACAAAAACTAACCCAACGCATGAAAAGCATGTACATTTAATGATTATTTATATTACAGTCGTCCTATGGCGGGTGCTGTTACTGTATATGCAACCCGCACTCTAGTCATTTCACGTTATGTTTAATTCAGCAGTAACCTCATAGAGGGCGTCATCTGAATAGAAACCGGGAATGTTACCGGTGTCGCCATATTTACTGGTAGCATAAATATTCTGTTTTGTGCGGATGCAGTTTTTAGGGGTAGTTACGTTACGTATAGAAAATAAACAATTATAGAATTTTGATCGCAATGCATTTCTGTTGACCCCCTAAAGAATAAAATAAAATTAAATTAAATTAATGTTTTATTTGCGGAGATCGATCCCAAAGCTAGTGCCACTATAATGAAAGAGTCGCAACCACATAACAACGTGCACGGGACCTTGGATATAATTTAGTTTAAAGTTTGATGACAAGCGTGCGGTGCGCGTACCTAAAACACTCTGGAAGCCTGTAGGCTACTGTTTGTTTCTTTTGTGCAGATCAAGTTGCACTTCTAATGTATGGTCCACCCTCATTTTTTTTTGTCTATTATTAGACATTCTAACTCATTTATTAGCAATTTAAATATGCCTATGATTAGTTTTTGTATTACGAGTAATCATCATATATAAGAGAAGGAAACTTGTATTTTTTGACATACTGGTTTGAAGGATGTTATCTAATAGGCAACCAGTTCGTTCCAGAATAAAGCCCATTGGACAGAAGCCACAGCTATTCATAAGTTGTTGAATCTTGAGGTTCTGTCGCACGTGTTTATGATGACAACGGGACGGCCATTTATACGGTGTATGATTTTCGAAGAATTTGAACTTTTTGACATCCAAATCATTTGTTAGATAAACTATACTGAGAGACTATTCAAACTAAAAGTCCACGTACTGTTATTTCACAAAAAAAATAACAAGAAATTCCTTTTGGAAAGCCTACATGCTCTAAATTAGTTTTAGTATCTGATCAAAATTTTAGACCCATCTCCTGCAGATAATATTATAACGATTTTTATTGTTATATTAAAATGAAACTGTGTGCGTTCCTGTATTCAATTTTAAATATTATTTTGTAAGATAGGACAATGCAAGTAGTTTGATTCCAAGGCAATTCGTTTTGATTTCATGAGTAAAAACACAGAAAATCTATTTTTAGCTGTTACATTAACCCTATCGAGTTTACCTAGGTTATAGGCACTTCCTGGCTTTAGGTTTTGTAATCCATAGATAAATATAAGCCTCTCTGTAGTCAGTAATCTTTTTTAAACATTTATTCTACAGGCATCCCAAACTAACGTTGCACTGCAAACTTGAAATATAAATAAGACGTTAGATGTAGTTTATAATACATCATATATTAAAATGCATGTACCTAATATTAGAACGGTCATGGTTGCTTGTTACAATATATCCATATCTGCTAATGATGTAATGTCTTTATTCAGCTGCTCATAAATCATGCACAACTTCGTACATTACGCGAGCTAACGTAATATTAACCAATACCAGCAAGTTTTGCAGTAAATTAATTATTTCAAACTTTGCGAGGCCAATATTAGTTTAACTTGAGCAGTGAATCCAATATGGCAAATGAAATACATCCTTGCAAGTTAGTCAGTCATGTGATATGGTTTTGCTTCAGGGAATTATAGGGAAACTTAGCAAGATTCGTTATTAAGCCCAACTTACTACTTTGAGAATGCACAATTCTGAACG
This sequence comes from Pissodes strobi, assembly GCA_016904865.1. Lineage (NCBI taxonomy): Eukaryota > Metazoa > Arthropoda > Insecta > Coleoptera > Curculionidae > Pissodes > Pissodes strobi. The sequence goes on from MU182148.1 coordinate 423,182, forward strand.
CATGATTCAGTTGAAACTTGATTTGAATTAGGAAGCCACTGACAAAATAATTTCAGTGCAGTATAAAGAATGAAGTGAATTTTCAATAGATCAATTTGAAAATTGAGAATATTGCGCAATTTGAAAAATTTTAAAGATAATTTAATTATGAACAAGCTTCTATGCAATGAACGTAAGGAGTATGTTTGTTTATATTGCTTTATAATGTCGATAATTTCTATCTAACCCTGCAGGCATAATAATTTAACCGTTTCAGAATTCAATCCAATTGGCCATTCATGCGACTTTGCCTACTAATGTGTACTTACCTTAAGTTCGGTTATTATAAATAATTTTTTTCTTCAAATGTCAGTAAATCCGTCATTACTCGACTTACACAGTCGGCCGTGAAGTTTCGTTTTTCCTCCGCCGGAGCTTTACTTTTCACTTTTCCGCCGGCGGAGGTAAAAGTGTTGTCATAGCAACATAGATACAATACAAACAGACAACAAAATAAGCGTCAACAACTCAAGATTTATTAAACTACAATTTGTATTTATCACTCAATTTGTGACTGCATTTCTAAAAATCACTAATTTAGGAACAAATTGGATATTATTTAATCGAACTTACTCAATAACTGCTTATCAATACGGAATTAAAACGCAATCGGAGACGCAATCTTAAGAAAATAATTATTGTTGACAGTGTCCACTGACAGCTTTATGTTACATTACCATAGCAACAACCTGTGCCTATTCACCGACGCCGCGCCGGTCTAAGCCGCCTTGCGAACCCCCTTATCTTTAATAATAATTAGATATTATTACTATTAAAAAGAGATGTTTTTGCATTAATTTGTCGACATTTGAAGAAAAAACAGCATATTTTATTTGGAGGAAAAGTTACTTTTCATGGCTTGCTCTCTATTACCAGCCTCACTCCGTTCGGCTGTTAAACACGAGCGCGCCATGAAAAGTATCACTTTTCCTCCATATAAAATAATACACTATTGAGTACTTAATGAGGATACTAATCTGATTATCTTCTATTCTTAGCAATTATGGGACAAGCATGCTGTTGACTCGTAGCAATATTGTGGCGGTATTTTGAAATATATATAAAAATATGTAATGTTTAAATTACTAATTAATCATTTTAGGCCATATATTATGAATCAACTGTAATGCAAAGTAATCAACTAAACATTTAAGTGACTATAAGTTTGTCTTAGTTAAAATAATATGAACACTTTGCTTGTTATTTATGTCATCAAGACAAGGGTCAAGACTAGAATCTCGCCTTTTCTTGTATTCTTGAATAGCTATATATATGATCGATTTCTCTTTTTTTATTAATATTTCCTCTATCCAAGAATCCAGAGCTGGGCAAAGCACTTGAAAAAAGTGTTTCTAGCACCAAGCACAAGCTCTTTGGAAAACAATTGCCAGCATCGAGCACCAAGCACATTGGGAATTCTACCAATTACTCAACAAGCGCTTGATATCATTGTTGATTACTTGCAGGTGCTTGCAAGCACTTTTTCTCAAATCAATTACCAAGCACCAAACACTTATTACTTTTCCCATTGTTCCTCCGCAAATAAGTAACATATTTATTTTAAAAGTGAACAAAAATAAAAACTAGTTTGCGTTATTATTATTTAGTATAATTTAATAAGGACAGAGTGTTCAAAAAGGCATTTGATCGTTAGCACTTTATTCATAAATTTTTTCAGTGATATCTCGGACTATAAGAAATTTAGATATAAATGAAAAACAAAAACTGAATACAAAACATGTATTAATGCATAATATTTGTAACCTGGCATCTACATTCTACATCTAGTTGATCAAGTGTTTGCAAGCCCTGTGTCCAAAGCAATATTGTGCTTGAAACACTTTTACAAGCATTTTCGAGGCAACTAATGCTCAGCTCTGCAAGGATCTTTACACTAATGTTAATATATAAAATATAGAAATATGAATATTACTTGAAAAAGAAAACTTTCTCAGCATTGCGTTTATAGCATTGGTATTGGAGGACAGAAAATATAAATAATTGCAGAAAAAGTTTTACTAATTAAATTATATTTTTAAATTTCTAAGAAACTTACTGACCAATATTTCGTCCATAAAACCTTCGTTGCTTAGCTCTTGAAAAATGCCCGAATTCTTCTATCCTGGCGTATTTTCCCATGTTCAAATGGTTTTAAATGAGATTTCAAAAAAATAAATCTACTTAGTTACCACAAAGCTATACGCACAATTTCACCTCGGATCTGCTAACTTATCCTCCAGAAACTGCGTCTAATCACCAAAAAATTTCCGCATTTTCCGTTCCTCACCCATTTATCCAGCTTCAAATCGTTTTAAATGAGATTTCAGATAATTAGTTAAACGTATGCATCCCCATATTTTAACCTAAGTGTCATGTCAAAATATTGGATGACGTATCACTTCAAGTTTCCCATAACGCATCTTTCAGAATCGTAATATTTCTGGATTATTATAAATTTTGGAAATATTTTTGCGATCTTCTGCAAGTTTCAATTTAGCTTCGATTTTCTGAAATTTGGTGATTACGTACAGAAAATTGTTACAGAACCAGACGTTTACCAATCTGAGATTGTTTTCATGAAAATAGCTATGCCTTAGTAGATGTTTCAAACTGAAAATCAAAAAAATCGCGAAATCGGGATTTTTAATTGGATCAATGCGATTTTTTGGAATGATCTGCTCTTTAATGTATGAGAGTTTGGTTGCTTCAATTTATTCGGTCTTCCAGTAGTAAAATATTAAGTGGTAACGGGTCGTGTCAAAACTCGAAATGACGAAATCTTTAAATTTAGCTAGCTCATCCTGTATAAAGGGCATCATGATTTCCAAAGTACCTTTTATTAGAGTTTTTTTGAGTAGATTCTCGTCAAGTAATCGCTTTTTCTAAAAATATTAGTTTCCGAGGAAAAACCTTTATGTTTTAGCTAGAAATCGATGTGCTGATATTTTTCTTGAATAGTAGTTCCCAATATTTTCGAGACAGAGCATCGTTTAGTGTGTTTTTCTTTAATAAATTCTACATCTAACTTTTTTGGCGTTTGAACGACCCAAAGTGACCCTATTTTCAAAAATACTCGCCATATTTCGATTCTTGCCAATTCGGAAGTTTATCACAAGATGACATAGAAATATGCTCGTTTTTTTGACAGTTATCGTGTATACAAGCAAAATTTTATACAATCGTACATTGGACGTAATAACTAGAACAAAGACAAAATGTGTGAAATCTCAAATTTCAACTCGCAGCCATTTTCGAGAAAAATTAAGTTGACGCTAACATTACCTGAACCCAGGAAAATTGTGCTGAACGCGCCTGGCTGTTTGTTTCTGTCGCTTAACAAAATTCGCCTGACTTTACTTGAATGAGCGTCACATAGCCGAACGTGACGCGTGTTGGCTCAGTCTCATTCACTATGCAGGAAAAAAGGTTGTTAAAAAAACATATTGTTTTCTATCTAGCAAGTATGACTTAGTTAACAGCAATAAATCTCTTAATCTAATACTTTTTTAATGCCGTTACAACTATTTATGAAAATAAACTATCAAAAATATAGGTCTATAATTACGGTGATAATTGCTTAATGTTAATTAATTTTCAAATTTATCTAAAACAAGTAATTTGTTCATTAGCTATACTATGGTTCTAAAAAATAAATTTTTAGATTCAAAAGGGAAAGAACAAAGAACTGCAATAATATCGTGCTAAGGCTGCATCACGATTAAAGCTTATTAAAATGTTGATAAATTCGGAATCGTCTGTTAATAATTCGCATAATATTTTTTTGAAATAAGTGTTGGAATTTTAATTATTCTCATTCAAACCACAGGCATACCTTCTGTCTTGTTAGTCATTTTACCATTCATTTCCATATCTGCAGTATTATCTTATTGCAATTACCTTTTATGTTTCATAAAGAAATCTACGGAATTTCATTGCTTTTTTACATTATTTCCGCAGAATCTGTTTTTGAGTAGTTTTTGCGTTATTTTTTTTTTAAAAGCAGCGTTAAAATCTGTATGTTCTTGTACATTCTATAGGTATTGTCTCTATTTTTAATAAAATCTGCTAAATCAGGTATCGACAAGTTATTCTTCTGGTGATATATAATTTTTAATTTTATATTTACGTTCCCTATTTTCTTTGATTTATTAAGGATATTTACTTTCAAAATGTATTAAATTATATAGCATGTCCATTCCATAATCCAGATTTAAACAGATTTTTTATATATGATATAAGAGAGGGGCTTCCCCCGTTTTTATAATACAGCTATTTTTTCACATATTCAATAATTATTAAGGTGCTGATCGTAATTTTTATTCTTGTTGCGTTACCAATATTTATTTTATTAATTAGAATATAAATATTCATTGCTAAGAATTTTTTATAATTTTTGGTTAGAACCACCTTATCGAATGAATTCAAAAATTAATTAAATTAGATAGTAGCTTGAAATTAACCGCTTTATTTCACATCTGCTAACAATTATCGTGTAATTCGACTAATACACAATCGTGAGTCTCAGTTAGGGATGTAGATATGTTATATATAGTTGTGGAGGATTCATGTTTGTGTGAGACTGCTTTCGATCTTCCCAAATTCAATTCAAAACTTCGCAAACGGCACGAGCTTTTTACTGTTTTATTTA
>MU182148.1:445904-467132 GCA_016904865.1 Pissodes strobi
TAACATTTGTCATCCGCCTACATAAGACCAGCTCAGTTAAACTTCCAGCCTAAAGTCTGCTCCCCTACTGTTGGATAACATAGCTGAGAAATTGTCATGTCTTCAGCTGTGTTGTTATCCGTTTTCATTTTGGTTTAGGGTAGTTTGGAATATTTCGATAAGATTATGTGATTTCGTATGGGAAGTTTCATCTATGAGACGATGTTCAGCTAAGCTGAATTTAAATTCAACTGTACAACCGGTATTACCAGATTTATTTGTGGACGATTTCTATTGATATATTATTATTTATGTCAATTTTTATATTTATATTTATGAATTTAATTTATGATTTATTCGATATTGCATGGCCATGACTCCTTCCTTGACCGTAAAATATGAAGAATTTTTGTTAAAAATGTTTGTCATTCTTTCAACCAAAATATTTTTATTCAAAATTTTGCGAATTAAAATTTATGAAGAGTGTACAGGCTGTTCAAACGAGAACGAAATATGGCCATTTTCCACGCGATAAAAGCGTTTATATCAAAAATTAAGATTTTTTAAATTTTATTTTATGGCAGTGGCACACACACTAAAGAGAGGTCCTATGGCGCTCGACGAGAGGTGTGTGAGCGAAGATGTTGATTGACACGGTTCTTGAATAGTTGTAGGTTGTAATTAGGGGAAACCGATGTCCTGGGAGTGAGTTCCACAGTGATGCAGTGCGCCAGACAAAAAAAAGATTATGTAAAGCGATGTTCTAGGTGTTTCCAGTTGTACGCCGAACTGGTGCACTTTTGCCGTCTATCGTGACTTTCTGACAGGCGTTGCCAGTGGCGAGATGAGGCGGGCCAAATCCTGGGAACATCTGCCGTGAAAGTATCTGTAAAACAGGGACATCTCGGTCACATGTCTGCGGTGTTCCAGACTATACAGATTCCGGGTCAACTCCGGGTCGCCGACGAGACGCACAGCTCTCTTCTGAATGAAATCCAGCAGCTTGAGGGTGTACTTTGGTGCGGCCCCCCAGATATGTGAGCAATATTCTAAGCACGGTCTTATTTACGCTTTGTAGTACAAGAGCGACTGCTGCAGTGTATACCCTTTTTTGTTGCGAAATAACGCACCAGGCTTCTGAGAGGATGATTTTGCTATGTTAGCAACCTGGTCATGCAAGGACATATTGCTGTTGACCGAGATACCCAGCAGTCCGATTGACGAGGAAGAAGATCGATCCCGCCGTAATGATGTGAGGGCCCGCCGTATTGGCTCTCTTGATAAACGTGGCTGCTTGGGAGCATTGAACTGGACCAAGTTTCTGTCGCCCCACGTTTGAACTTTCTCCAGATCTGGATTAATTGCTGTAATCTGCTCCTGTCTGCGGTGATAAGTCTCAGTCGCTGGTAGAGATATTTCTGATCTAAATTGGAAGGCAAGGGTACTGTTATTTGCAAAACTGTAAACAGGATAGATCCTTCGATGTATTTTTTCCATATATCTCAAATATATAAATAAAATGCAAATTAATTGAAGATATATAAGTCATAATATAAAAATGGCACATTTTAAAAGGGTTGCTATTTTTTCCACTTACATTTCGTGGTTTTATTTTCATTGAACTATGTATTACATTTAAATTTAATTAATTAAAATAATTCTGTATACTTTTTAGGATTTTTCAAAATTCCCTAGAATTCGCGAAACTTTTTTTTGCTCTTAAATGCATTAAGATTTTTCTATAATAGATAAATCTTAATCGGAAATTCGAAGCGTGTGACAGGACCGTCTTTGTTAGAGTTTGCAGCGAGCCTGATATATGAATGAAATTCGTCTGAGATAGCCTTCCAGTTAATAGTTACTATTAAAGAGGTATATTCTTCGGTAAAATGTTACCAAGACAATTAACTTTAACATCCGATTTTTAAGTTCACTACAGAAATTATTTTTATTTGCCGTGTCTTTTATTTCATATTTAGCAACACTCCTCCGCATATATTGTAGTGGGGGAATTGAATCTGCAAGGCGTCCAGCATTCGACAGTTAGTTTAGTACTAATTTAGAGGATTCTAAAGACGCGAGTTTTTACGTATGTGTTATTTATAAATCTTTTGCCGGTTATTTTTATGATTTAAAGATAAGTTTGATGATATTTATGTAGCATTTTTATTGTGATTTACAAAAACTATTAAGTATATTTACAGATATAAAATAGATTACAAAACTGAACAGCAACTGCTGAAATGGTTCGAAGAAACTTTAGATGAAGAACTTGACCCTTTTGACCTTAACTCCAATGTAGAAGACGTCCCCTTTGAGTCATAGTTTTAATATGCAGAAATGAACCATTGCAGTTTTTGCCCCAATGGACTGAAAAATATGGCAGAATGTGAATAAAGTATAAGCCAAGTATTCCATCTAGAAAAATTCGTAGGCAAAACATTATATTATCAAAGTTTCCTGGTGAGAAGAGTGCAGTCAGAAATACAAAGGAGATTATTTATTGCTGGAAACTTTTTTCCCAGATGATTTGATTGAAGACATTGTACGAAAAGGTAGTTGGACTTACTTCGATGTTCTTATAAACAACAAAAATATTACTTACCTATACCGATTTTATAAAGCTATCTGCTTTTATAGCACTTCTCTACAAGGCTGGCATCAGGAAATGGAAACACTTCAATACAACAAAGAAGCTACGGGCAAAATACGAAACTGCACTCGATTACTTTTTAGCTACAAGTACAATGTCCATTTACTGTTATTAGATTAAATGCCTAAATTCGTCCAATCCAAACTTTACGGCTGATAACTATTATACTACGGTCCAAATTGCCAGTGATTTATTTGATGATCATAAGTTGACACAACTTATATTACGAAAAAACAAGCAGTAAATTTCACCGCGTCGTCTTCTTGAAGTAAATTAACGACCTGTGCAGGGTTCCATGTTTGCGTTTCGAAATCAGCCTAATTATTGTATGCATGCATCCTTTGTCGTAAAAAAAAAACAAAAATATACCTGTGATATCCACCCTTTATGATAATGGCTCCATAGAATCTGAAAGAACATAAAATAATCCAGAAATCATCACTTTTGTACAACCTGGCTAAAAGATGAGTTGAGGTAGTCGACAGACTGAAATCGGAATATTATGTTAATCCAGTGAGTATGACCCCTTACAATTTTCAACACCATGCTAAATATTGCAACCGTGAATTGTCAGATTATTTACAGAACTAATACAGATGTCTCTCCAACTCGAAGGAGCTTTACCTCCGGTTTGTCACAACTTACACGACCTCAACTTTTACGGGGTGCATCCATTACAAGTCTGTACACAGAAAAATCCCTCAAAAAAATCACAACCTTCATTGTCTGGAAATATTGAAAAGAGACCAAAACGTGGTTTTTGTCTCATTAACGACTTACCAAACATAGATGCAATGCAATATTCCAATATGCAAGGAAAATATTGTCAAAACAATTTTAACTTTTCATAAATGTATAGAGGATTTGGACGGATCTGACTAATAGATTTTTATATGTTTTGTTTTAAAAAATTGAAATAATTTAAAATAAATTGTATACGAAAACTGGTAAATACAGTTAAAGATCTATCGTGCCCTCTGCAAAAATGTGTGATGATGGAAGACAAACAGTAGATAATTTTCTAAAAAAGTTTTTCTCTTATCTTTTTAGTATTTTGGGACATCTAATAGTTTTTTCTTCAACAGGGTTCGGGGAGTTATCTTGTATATTGCGGTCCATAATTTTTGAGGTGTGACCGAAATTAAAAGAAAAATCTGGATCTTATGGGATCGTTTGTTGGTTAGGTTAAAATTGATCGATTATTTCATTCGGTAAACTTTAGTTAAGTTGTTCGAATACAGGAACTATTTTGCATGTTTCTCAGTGCTCCTAACTATAGTTATTTTATAGCCTGGAAGTTCATTCTACCATCAGTCCACTGAATATCCCTTGAAGTTAAATTAATGTTCGAATGGGGATGTGAAAATGTTGAGATTGTGTAATTCTCAAGAAGTCATATCAATGGATCTACGCAAAACGCAATATTTATATAATCATTTATTGACTTTGAATTTCAAACTATATTACTTAATACTTAATTGGTTCTTAACACTTTGACTGCCATGTCAAATTCAATAGAAGGGTCGCCTAGGCCACGTGTGTTTTTTTTATAGAAAAGTATTTGAAATACCTCTCTAACACACTTTTATATGAAATGTATTTTAGTTTCGTTGTTTTCATGACTTTAAGACTAGTGTATAAAAAATATACACGTGGCGTAAAAGTGACAAGAATATATTTTGCACCACGTGTCCCTAGTATTTATTTTTTTTTATTATTATTGTATTTCGAATAATGTATTATCTTATATTTACTATATATAACCTTATGTCAAAACTACCAATTGTATTTCATTTTACATTTCATTTACCTAAATAACAAAATTAATATAAAAATATTTAACTTTTATCAAAAGTCGGCGCTAAGATTATTTTGTCATTGCCCCACGCAACTATAAACTATATCCCATAATAAATGCACGTAAAGTATGTTACTCTAGGATACACGCGGCCAATATTCATGATTGCATGTGTATACCAGAATATACATGTGGCGATCTGGTCTAGGCTACTGTGTATACTCAAAGATACACATGGCAGTCAAAGTGTTAATGGGTTCTACCTAGGATTTTCCACATAGTTTGGACCACATAGAATACGTTTAGTTCATTTAGAACTGAAAAGAACTTGAAATCACCAGCATTTTCATGCTCTGGGGTAATTTTAATCCTTTATACAATGTCCATACTTTTTCGCAACTCTCCCTTAAACAAAGTAAGAAATATTCAGTATTTCCTTAGTTTGGATGAACCGCAAGCAAGTATCTGGATTTATACATCTAAAGTCCTCATTTCTAGAATGGCAACCGTTATAACCATAGCTGATCATATTGCTAACCTGTCATTACGCGCCGAACTCACATTATCTTCTAAAACCTTCACTTTAGCTTGTAAAATCTTCGATAAGACCCCCAGAAATGACGTTTTTAATCGCTACACAAATAGACGAGAAGCATACCAAACAGTCAAAATCTAGGTTGACGACCTACCTGGAAGAAGTGTGATTCTGCCAAACATAAACCTCTAGGTTTAAACCTCAGCATAATATGTTCCAATTCAGTTACTCCTGTTTTTCTTTTTCAAAAAGATTTTATTATTTTTTCCCGATCGCTGAAAAAAATAATACGTGTACTTCGAAAGGAAAACACATTCTCGGCGTCTGGGGCTTGCCGGCTTCGGCTGCACATTGTTCAGCAAATTTTACCATCGGCCGAGGATGTGTTGAAGTAATTCTAAATCCTACATGGACTTTGAGGTACCACGACTATAATATTTGTGAGCCGATCTAATTTGCCGAATATTTAGCTTCAAATTAGCAGAAAATGAAGAGTCCACAAAATCTGCACTGAAAAATAAAGTATTTTGGTATTAAAAATACACAATAATGAAAAGACAGAGGAATTTTATATTCACTAGGAAAAATTTTAAGATGCAATGCTTTGTTCTATCATATTTCACTTTTTTTCATCTTCTCTTTTAAAGTCTGACTTATAAAGCAGTGGTATAAAATGGATTTATCATTTCACTTCACGAGCTGTTTTATTCAATCTTGCTTTCCATCACGACCGTATTTAGAGGAAAATAATTGGCCGGAATTTCAGCTTATCACGAATATTATTTAAACACGTAAAATGCACGTCCATGTAATCACATAAAGCGCCCAATCTCACGTTTAAAAACTTAACAGAAAAGCTGCCCTAAAACGTAGGTCGCAATACCAGCAAATGTCGAGGATATAATATCAGTTTTTGTTCTGCTTGCTTGGTGTCCGACATAAATGTTTCTTTGTGGAGATAATAGGCTTAGGAATGACTGAAATAGCCCTTTCGGCTTAGGTTTCTGTACGTTTTGTCAACCGGATTAAAGGATATTAAACGATACAGTCATGATTTTGGATTGACGTTAGGAGCGAAGCGTTATTTATTGTTCATGCTTTCAGAATAATCCTTTTAATATTGAAGAAGTTACAAATATTAACATATATTACTTTTTGGTGATTGACGGGTGCGTCTACAGAATGTCGAGTAAATTGTGGGCCTGGAATTTTATTGGCTCTGTAACATATTTTTTTAAATTATATTTTATTTCTTTACTTAATAAAACTGAATAAAAACAGGTCTTTTCAACAATGTTATCAATTAAGATGCTAATTGAAATCCTTTCGGTTAATCTGACTAGACCCAAATTTCCATCCATCTTAGTAGATAGGGGGGTATTTGAGCTTAAAATTAGAAATTCTTACATGTCAATATCCAGAAGAAGATTTAAGGTTCGTTATGGTTTTCAAGGTTAAGCCCTGGTTTCACTGACCAGATCGGCCCGAAATATTTCGGCGATATACGCGGAAACAACGTTCTATTTCAAAGAGTTAGTTAGTTTAGACGTTTCGTCTGTGTGTGGTTTGTCTGAACAATTTCAATTGGTTGCGATATATTTCCGTCTTTGAAATGTTACGTATAGGGTGCTTCTTGCGCTACAAAATGGATACAATGGATATTTTATTTCTATGGTTTTAGAAGAAGAACATTATGAGTCTGCAGAAGCAAATACTGAAAATAATACTATCGCGATAGCTTTTACTCACGACGCCACGCCTTGGTTAACGTGCATTAATATAAACTACTCAATTATTGAAATTTCTTGTATTTCTTTGGATCGATGTAGAGAAACCTGTTTTTCACTGTGGTTGGAGAATTTTATTGACTTTACAATGATTTAGTTGTTTTTTGTTGACGGTTTTAATTTTCAAATATACAGGGTGCTTTAGAAAGGGCGGCAATATCCATTATTTTTGATTAACTCTAAAACTTTTGGATAACGAATTTTGATTAATTTTTATGTCACATTCTGCATCTGTGTTAACTTCTCCTGAAACGTTTTTGGAACCACTTGCCTACTGGAAAAAATAAGGCAGTTAGTTATACAGCGTGTCCCAATTTTGATCATCGCTATTAAAATATCAAACTCTATTTAGTAAAGTTTAAGATCTTTGTTAACAATTTAAATCATTCAAAAACATTTCATTCTCCAAGTTTATTTACAAGTATAAGAACTTAATAGCGATAAGCATAATGAGACAAACTAACATTTAAAACAATTCGGTACAATAACTAAAAACGTGTAGCCCCACCATGACCATCGATAACAGCTCTGCACTTTACTGGCATACTCGCAATGCAGTGATTAATATGTTCCTGCGGTATTTGCTGTCATAGAACTGGTAAAACATCCCTCAGCTCTTGTGGAGTTGTAGGATGTAGATGATGGTCATCCAGTCGTATCTGTAAAAAGTCCCACGCATGTTCGTTCGGATTAAGATCCAGAGAGAGGAGTGGAAGAGGAAGATGATTTATTTCTTCGTCGTCAAACGTATTTAAAACCACTTGCACTCTATGCGGTCTTGCATTATCGTCCAGCAATATAAAATTATGCCGTTCAACTGCATTGGCACCATTCAACACAGATCTCAAAATGATCTCTTTGTTATATCGCTGGTCAGTGAGAGGTCCATCAAAGATATGGAGATCAGTGCGAAAATCCATCGAGATTCCTGCCCAGACCATAATACCACCACCACCGAACGCAACAACGGGTTAAACATATTGAGGTAAAGTACGATTTCTCGCATTTCGGTAAACTCTCGTACTGTCATTATGCAGACAATATCTTGCCTCGTCTGTAAACAGAAAGTCATTCCAAATCGATTCCTCTTTTAAACGTAACCGTGCCCAGTGAACTCGCTGTCTTCTGTGGACAGGAGTTCATGCTGGGCTTCTCAGAGGACGATATGGTAAAATTCCTACCTCACGTAAGCGGTTTCTAACAGTTTGGTCCGAGATCCGGGTGGCAGTGGCATTGAAAAAGTACGTTGTTGCAGATGTGCAGTAGAAAATGGGCGCATTCTTACATTAATGATAAGAAATCGATCTTGTCGAGTAGTTGTTACCCGCTATGATCCACTTCCAGGTCTTCTTGCAGAAGATAATAAAATAAATTAATGTTTTCATTAAAAAAACCTGCAAAATAGAAAAAAATAGTATCGCAACCGGGTCGTTTCCTAATTTCGTGCTCGTGCGAAAAAATATGGTCTTTTAAAACTAGTATCTATACTATTTTAAATATTGCATTTCCATTAGATTAAGCTATATAAATCCTTTTAATCATAAAATTCAATTTATCTAACTTATAATTAGGTACTTTATTCCTTCCCTTAACATTATTTGAGATTAATCTTTCATCATTATAGTTTTTCAAGATTTTCTTTTCTGTTGTGGGCAAACGTATTTTCGTGTACACGTAGAAAATCTGAGGCCTTTACACGCGTGTGCGTTTCATAGCGACTCCTGAGACGGTCGCTCCTTGATCGAAAAATTAGACCATATCGCAATATAAAACGAGCGTGTTCCCGGTACTATTTCGCATATAGATATATCGTACCGAATTCAGACGTTGCGTTGTTCGAATGTGACTTTTGTCCCGATTACAAGCTCCAGTCCAGTGAGTTTGCATCGAGCAATTGTATCGAACAGGTAAGGTCTCAGTTTTCATGATTGCACTCTCCGCTAATGCACAGCATAGACATAACTTGAAAAATTATATTAAATCAAAAGTTCGTTCTCAACTCCAAAATTATTGGTACTTCGAGCCTGATTTTTGGGAAATTATTTTCCATAGAGATTTCCGATTTTTAATTTCAAATTCTTTTCAAATAAAATTTGTAATTAATCAATTAATTAAATAATATAAATATATTCACTATTTAAAATAATTAAATCATATCAAATTATCAGTATCATCATATCCTCGGCTAAACCTCGGTTCGGTGAGCTCAGCATCAGCACAGATAAAACAACTCTTGGTTCATTCAACATTTTGAGTCCTAAAGATGCTGCGTGGACTCTTACCGCATGAGTCATTTCAGTTTGATACAATTAAAAAATTTCAAAACACGATTTACTATAATTTTATTTATTCTGAAGGAAGAGTGAAGAGCAATTAATTTAAACCTTAAAATGTCAAGTTGAAGTTGTGACACCCAAATCACTACAGATGAAAGTGTAATTTCAAGAACCGGGAACAATATTGATTAATGACCTTGCATGCGGTTGGATAAAAAATGAAGCAAAGTGACACGAATGCAATATATTTACAGGTTTAGATCAGATGACCAGCGAAGAGGTAATAAAGATCATCAACAAATAACCCCTATAAACAGAAGAACTTAGAATGACTGATGAACGAACAAAAAGAAACTCAATGAACACATCACAAAACGTAGTTATCAATTGGTCATTTACACCAAGAGACGGACTAGCTCATCCTTTCCAGATTCAACAACTTGCTGTTGGCGTAATAACCAAACCATTGGAGTAGTTAGCGTTCGGTATTGTTTATTCGAACAGATATCCGATCAGGCTGATATGAAAATGCAAAAAGAATAGAACATTCATAAAGTCACACCTCTCAGCTTCTGTAAAAGAAAGCAATCGTCACTCTAGTCATATAAAAAAATATAAGGGGATCACTTTTGGAAGACGACCCTACAAATTCACCTCATTTTCAGACGATTACTAATTCAATTAAAACCTCGATGAAAACTTTTAAGCTTAATATCATAGTTTGCTTGCATTAGACCTGAAGTCTTGTTCGATGATCACTTTTTTATTGATCCTACCGAGCTTCTTCGGTTTTTCTGACATGGTTTGAGAAGCGGTTCTATAACGTTCGTTTTGCTTGAATAAAACAATAATAGGTTTTCGACATTAAACAATTTTTTAAAATTAAAAGCAAAAATGATGGCAATCCTGCTGAAAAACGCTACATATTTCCTACTGCACAAGTATAACATGAAATCCTGAAACAATTCCTATGTAAAGGTAGGGATCACTTCTGACAGTCCTAGTCATTTCGAATTCGTCAGAAAAGTCACCCGAACACCTAGTAATGTCGTCTCAGAATAGTTCAAAACAACTAGAATGCGAAATGAAATGCTTCTAAAATTTGTCGAAAGCAGGATTTACTAATTCCAAAATGCTCAGCGGCTTGATTAAATGGTTATCTTCTTGTAGTTCATATTTGTTATATCAGTATATAGCTAACCATATTTAACCAGCTGGTATAATGAATGTATCCAGTAGTCGGCGAGAGCCTGGAGGTATTCATCACTTTATGGGTTAATCACCGCTTTCACAAAATATTTCGTTAGGAAGCAGACAATAGCGCATCTAGCGGTGACTTCAGAAAATGCAATTAAATTACCCTACGTGCCTCTCCTTTCCGAACGTCCTGCAGGTTGAGTGCATTTTCCGATTCCGTTTTATTGCTCTAGCAGTACGTAAAACAATTATTATTACTTGTAGTCCATATAAATTGCCGCACGATAAAAGCACCATCTACGTGCCCTGTATCCCTTGCATCATCAGTGACCAATGGCTTGCAAAGTACTGTTTCATAACTTTAATGGGAAAATTGGATATTTTATTTTGTTTAACGATGGGTTTAGGTGTCATAATATAGCTATCAATATCTCTGATACTATCACACAAATTGTGTTATCTACTTCAAATTTTATTGTCTAAAAAATATTTTTTATTTTAGGAAAATTTAATGACCTTTAAGTTATTTATCACTCATAGGCACACAGAAGCACTCGAGCAATACGTTGGGTAGGGCTAAAATTAATTTCACGGTTTTAAGCGGGGCTTAAACGATGATTTCGTGTTAAACCATGGCGTCAAAAGGTGGAGTTCATGCTTGACTAAATTGCTCACAGTAACTTTGTGTTGCAATAAAGTTCATTTATATAATACAGAACAATACATAATGCAGTGCTTAATATCTATATCGTCGTTAATTTTATTTATTATTGTTTTTTACTGCAGAAAATAAATAATTGGCTATGATTGCCGTCAAAAATTCAGCTCATCTCAATTTTATGAGATAGTAAAATTCGTGCTAACCAGGGATAAAAAAGAGTTATCGCATGGGCTTAGATAGGTATATATTATAAACACCAAGCCTTAATTGTGGACTATTAATCATTTCTTAGAATTAAGCCTGAAAAATTAATACCACCTATAGGTTAATATATTATGATCTTTGGGATGCTGAAGTATATCCGATGATTTCGTGGAGCTAAAGAATTGATTGCTGCTAAAAGTAAATAACATTTGGCATTTAAGAATTTGTTTTGAGAAATACTACCTGTTATGAAAATTGAAATGACCCGCACTACCATACCAATGTCTTCTCTTAATCAGATAAGACGTTAGATAACGAGTCCTCACCATGCAGTAAATTTTTGTCTCATTTCGAGAGTTTATAAAACATACATTGATCTTGTATCTCCATCTTTTCTTGCAGCTCCAAAATTAGGTTTGACATCATACTCTGTCGATCAAAAAGCGGATACATCCATTTGGATGAATAGATCGATCGTTCCAGCAAATTAAAGAAAGCTATATGGATATTATTACTCTAGCTTTGGCAACCACAGAAATGTAGTTCATTAATAAAGGCTCTTTTCTACTACTTTTGCGCGTGTTAAAATATCTACTTATAAACACATTATAATTCATTTGAATTTGGCCATATAATCAATTAGTAAGGTATAGTTCACATGAAGGACATAAAATTTTATGATTTTGAGATTAAGGAATTTTAGATTTCAAAACGCTACAAAAACTAAAGTACTTCAATTCACAAAATGCTATTTTTACTAGTATATTTCCTAACTATCTGGAATCATCTTGGGAATCATTTGATCATAAACTGAAAGAAAATATCAACAATTGATTGATAAATGGTGGAGCCCATACTTCCCCTGAATTTTTAACAATTTATTTTTTTGAAGTATGTTTATTTCACTCAAAAATCATCTTTATATCTACATAAATAATATAGTGATACAAAACTGATGTGAAATTATAATCTTCGGTATTCTGACATGAATCCGTTCACCTGAAACCAAAAATTAATTGTTCGATTAGTGTAAGAAAATTAACAACATTTTTTTTGAAAGTTTCTTTATAGGAAAGAAGTCCCCCATATTCTAAGTTAATAATGCACCAGTGAGGCAAAATAATCCTAAATTTCTTGTCCACAGAACTTTTTAAATTCTGCAAAGTGGCAAATTTTTGAGCCGAAATTGGTATTGAACCTGGAGCGAAGTAGAAAAATTTAATAGTCAAACTAACAGTATATGAGTACAAGTTTACCCGTGTAAGATATTTCTGGAAGAAAAAAATGGTTATTCCTCTCCAAATTTTTGAGAACGATTGGCATTCTATTCAACACAACTGCAGAGGTCCCGATGTCCTATTATCTATACTTGATTATCTTAGGCCCTGGGGTGTTCTTTTGAAACTTCTAAGTTCCTTATTGACTGCATTGGAAAGCTAGCTTTTTCCTTGTAGAAATTATTCAAGTGTTCTGTATTTTGCCGAACACTTGTTTATTGTATTCTGAAATACGATCCACTATAAAGAGGTTGAACGAGATCACATATTTCCTTCACTCTCTCAACTCTAGCTTTGTGATTGATGATTCCGATATTCTTATTATTTTCCACGTAAGAAAGGCCTCTAATAGGAACAATAATATGAACAGAAGAGTATGCATGTAGCGAAAAGAGGTGTAATTCTTCTTTTGTTTACCGCAGGAGTCACAAAATAAATCATAATCTCACATATTTGAATCAAGGTACATAAATATTCAGTAGAGAAAAACATCATGACTTTTATTTCAGATGCTGTCAACTTTAGTTCGACTTATTTTTTTTTATTTGGAAACGTATGTAGAGGTTTTTCATTGCTTCTTTGTTTCTTATACTCGAGATATTCCATTTTAGCTAGATACTTGTCACACGTGCTGCATGTGTTTGTTTATGAGTAACCAAAAGCTATATTAAAATCTGTGGTGAAAATGGTCATATTGGTTTTGTATGATACTTCGCTGCCGGGACGCATATTTTTAAACATTTTCTACATTCCTGTTATGTCCAAGCAAATATTTCTTTTGAGAGTATATGGTACTATAATGACTGCATCTGCCTATAAATGATGGCATTATATGCTCTTTAATTTTATTACGAGTATCACCAGACAGTTTAATTGTCTTTTTGACTATTTTCATCTTGTTTCGATTGTAGGCATGCCAGTATTATTCAAAGGTGTGAGTAAATACTCAATTCTACGTTTTGTGATGCCATTTAAAGCTATTCATCTCAACAAACTTCTAATTCATTAAGCTTGTTTTCATATAAATATCTAATTTTATAAAAAGCTACTTCTCTTAAAACGAACATTTTCTGCATCTAGCGAAAGTCATCAATTTTTGTCTGGAAAAATAGTAATAAGTCCACATAAATAGGAGTTTTGTTTATCAGTGGGCTCTAGAAGATTGAGAGTACTTTATCCTTCGCAGGAATATTTTTAGCACTATAAACGTTTGCAATCGCATTATCTACCAATTCCATGGCTTTGTAGCTTCATTAGTATTGAAAATACTACTGGGCGCATTTATATGGGAATAAAAGACAACAGCGACCTATTACGCGGCATGCTCAAGTTATCGGCGCGCGGCACACCAGGTAGCCAAACTTAATGTTCGGTGACGTGACTAGGTCGATCAGGTAGTGACGACAGAGTTATAATTTATTTGTTGGCAAATTTGTCTAATAAATAACAATTCGACATGATCTTGATTACTGCGTTAAGATGCTGGCCGATAAAGGATAATATCAACAAAATGTTTAAGTACATAATTTAAGATGTTTATAATATCGATGGACCTCTTTGTTTTCCTGATTTATTTCACATAAATTGCTAATGTTATAGCATAAATCAAATTACTGATTTAACCCTGTGTTTTTAAGATACAAAAATTTTACCTGTATTAAAGTTTTAATCTCTTTTTTGTATTCCCAAGATTCATACCTTGGTAATTTCGTTAATTTTATACGCATATTTATACTAGATTTAACCAATTTTCATCATCAGAATATCTGAAAATATGTTGGCTGGAAGCAATAAAAATTTGACACATGCCAAATTTATGCATATAAAAAGACCAGGGTGTATATCTATGTAGGAGTAATCAGATCAGAAGTTATAATAGAAGTTGTATCTGGTATTTTCATTGCACCTAGGATACTTGCGCGTGTTGCAAGATCTATGATTTTTTTATTCACATCTGTTAATTTTTCACTGACGGCTTAGCCCGTTTTTGTTCGGTACCTCACGGACTTATCACGTTATTTCCTTTACAGGATATTTTTCTCATTTACTATCTCCTGACTTTTAATGTTCTTTTGCCGTAAGACATACCTATTTCTAGAACAAAATTCAACACATTTTCTATGGGATAACCTCAATATCTCAATTTCGCTAAAATTTAACTTTGACCATTTTTCTTCTGTAGCCCTCATTTTGATTTTAAATCAAGCAGATTTATGGTATTTCTGTTCAATTTTCTTTCTTTTTACTCTTATATATCGTTTTCACTTCTTTCCTTTAATCTTCTCTCTCTAAGAGAAATAATGATAGACACCGATAATTAAACACAACTGAATTTATTTGCTTATAATAGCATATTATATTTTCAGAGTTGCCTTAAATATGACTTTATCCACGGTGAGGATCGAGCAGCTACGCCAGAAGGACAAATCACATATTGAGTTTTTATATGCACGTTTGATAATTACTTATTTGGAATTAAACAAAATTCTCGACAATTAAATGTTTATTTTGCAGTATATTTATCCAACACAGATTATCAATAGTTACTTCATACATGGAAAAAATTAAGTTTAGCATTAAAAGTTAAAAACCGTATCATCTTGCATTGAGTTCGTGGATCTGATATTACACACATATCGCTTGGAAAATTAGCCGACTCTCTTCCACTCTGCTTAGGATTTATTACTCAGTTTACTCAATAAATAACTATTAATTAAGTTAGGGGATTCATTGCCGCTCTATTTTCCAAAATGAAACTAAATATTTCTTTAGTGTCAAACGTGTAAAAATCTGAGTTTTTAATCTCAAGATTTGACTCTTTCATTTAATATTAAGATAATTTTTATTTGTTTCATATAAATGATCGTAGATAAAATATTTATTACATTTGCAATATGGCATACTACAGTACTATGGGATTTCCGCCACCAAGTCTACGACCTCCTCGCGGCAATATTTCCCACGTGTGAAGTTGTGAATGGAATAAGCATCATACTGTACCTATAATGTAAATAACTATTCTATACACATTCTAATAGGCACCACTTTGATTGTTATTGCCACTGTTGCTCTTTTTATAAAGATAATGGCAATATAATTATTTTTTTACTAGTTTTATATTTGAAGAAGGCGAAAATAAAGTTTTATACAATATATGGTTTGCCCTATTAATAATTTTATTGTAATTATTTATCAAAAATCAATACAGCGACAATATTTGATTTTTTTCATAATCTAGTTGTAGTCCAAAGTGAACCCTTGACGGGCATTATTACCTAACCGACAAAAGACGAAGGTTTCTTGATGAACGGGAGACAGGCTAGTTTTTGGTTGAATTTGGTTGAACAACAACCAAATATCCCTTAAGGAATCTGATAATTGATGGTTCAAAATTAGACCCACGATATCCATATATTTATTTTCAGATTTAGTTTTTGAGGGGAGGAAAGCTAATGTCTAAAAAATGTATCTCCTTTTTAGTTAAAAGAGTTTAGTGCAAAATTTAAATTTCATGATACAAAATTAGAGCAGCAACATCTAGTATCCAGAAGATATAAGTATGAGCTTTCTTTCCTCAGGCAAAATTTAATTTTGGTGGGGCACAGTTGTAGAACTGCAGACATAATATAGGTATTGTTTTATAATTTTCGTTTGCGGTAAGGGAGGGCTAGTATACAAAATGTACCACTAGAACATTAATAACGATATGTGTGCTTTTTAATGCACTTTCTCTGGTAGGAACTGGAATGATCATTAAAACTTTGGTTTAGGCGGTGCAAATTAAACTAACAACATCCATATATTGTGTTCAATTTTAAATTGTGAAAGAAAAAGGGTAGTATCCATAGTGCGACCGTATATTTCGGTAATCAATTCTAGTGCACAATTAAATTTTAATGTTTCAAAATAAGGGCAAAACCATTCATATTTTTTCCGATTGGATGTGTAGATAGCCAACATTGATTTGCCTACCCCAACTTAATCCTGTAATAGGCTCTCAAGAGCTTTGGTACCAAATTTTCTTCCCGTACTGTAAAATAGTGCAAAATACCTTAACTGACATAACGGATGATTTCCTAAGATAAAGTCAAAGGAATAGCCTGCCTAAAATTGACATCAAGGGCTTTGGATATCTAATATGAAAGAGTTCTTTGCATCCAGCAATAATTTGTGTTTGAGAAACTCATCGACCAAATGAATGTCAAATTATGTATCGAGAGCGAATAAGGATCAGGCATCAGGCACCTCCAGGCAATTAAAAATAGTCAAGAAAACCGGGCATATTTTTAGGGAATTGACTGCCAGAAAATGCCCGATAGTATTGATCCTTATTCGCTTTTGATAAATATTTAGGTATTCATTTAGTTTAGTTCATGACTTTTTCAAACATAGTTTGTAATGGGATGCAAAGAATTCCTCCATGTTAGATGTCCAAAGTCTTGATGTTCTTTGTACGCGGGAGACCCGGGTTCGATTGCCGGCCGGAGAGCCAAAAAAAGTAGAAGTTATTTGCAGTTCTACAATAACGACCGTGGAAGTACTAATGCGTTGTCTAAAAAGTGTCGTGATGTGCACTAAGTGTGCATGTTTCGATCCTTGGACAACGCCATATAACAGGTCATGGTACCCTCACAGGTATATTATAGGCGTTAGCCTTTCATGGCATATGGCACCAACATAAAAAATGCAGGCAGATTCCTTCTGTAATATTACCTTATGAAATTGGATTATGGGCAGCATCGTTCACAAATCGATCTTCCATATCTCAACCGTTCTTCATCGGGTAATTTTGCCCTATTTTACAGAACGAGAAGTAAATTTTTAACCAAGGAAACGGACACACTTTGGACACGAGGGATAGAACTTGCCTCGGAACTTGCTGTCATGCAAAAAAAATCGAAGTCAGTTTTAGGATTATATTCCATACTATAAAAAAATATTAGGCTATATATTTGTTGATAGATCCCTATACACGTTATGCTCTGCGTGATGCCTCGTTCATTTACGGAAAGAAATCGATTTTTAAAACGAGACGTCATACGGAGGTCGTAAATTACCACTCTTGAGTCACGGTCTGATACCTTGAACTTTTAGACGCTGGGCTCATTATAGCTCAAAGCTCCTTGTCACCCTAAACGATTATTTACTGAAACCTCCCTTGGGTTGAAAACTGTTCGATATAAAATATGGTAAACTATAGCGTGATTATCAAAGTACCTAATTTTTGTACTGTATAATTCTCTAAAACTACCCATACAAATATTTTTATAACATAGTTTATAACTGTAAAAAAATAATAGCCACTCAGAGTGCAGTGAGACCGAACTATAGGGTTTCATGCGAGCAGAATTGTTTAAATAATAGAAAAATTATTTACCATTAAGTACTAAATAGTCCCCAGAATTAAATACTAGGCATATAATATACCAGTTCTCTATATTTCGGATCTACTAATGGGTATAGCAAATATAAATACCAGATTAATGAAATGACAAAATGGAACGCTCTCATGCAATAGAAAGAAATAGCTTGTTTGCTCATTGTGAGACATTATGTTATGAAAAATCAACACATGAAAGAACAGGGCAACAACTGAACACTATTACATTGCTGGAAGATTTAAATTTTCAAGATGAGATCTGCCTAATACCTAAAATGCAGCACATTCAAGACTAACGTAAAACAAATACTGAGTAATAAACTGGTTAACAAGTTTCGAATGAATTCATAAATGGAGCAGACTTTGCAAAACTCAATAAATGTAAAAGACCTCTTTCAAATCACTAGCCCTTGCGCTATGCAATAATAAAAAAAAATGTGAATTGATGGTATAAAACCACAGGAAGATATAAGAAGGAAACCTCGAAGGAAACAATTCGAGTAGAATTGAACTAATTTAAAAAATAAATGCAGGAATATTGAGCAGACGAATTATTTTAAAATAACACAACAAACGAAGAAATCATACAGTTTTTGCATATCCCCATAATATATAAGGGTCAACATGTCATACTAATTTATTTATCCTTTAACTGCTTTATATAAAAGATATTTTGGTAAAATTTATGGGTAAAACATTGTTGGAGGTTTTCTGATAAATCTGTTACAGGCGAAATTGAAGAATTAATAAAAA
This sequence comes from Pissodes strobi, assembly GCA_016904865.1. Classification (NCBI taxonomy): domain Eukaryota; kingdom Metazoa; phylum Arthropoda; class Insecta; order Coleoptera; family Curculionidae; genus Pissodes; species Pissodes strobi. The sequence continues at coordinate 464,405 of MU182148.1, forward strand.
CCGTCTATTATAATTATCATTGGTAATTACTATTATTAAAGTCGTGATTTTTATTTTATAAATACGATAGTACCTAATCTTCAATGTCTATAATTCGGACTGACACGTAGTTCATTTTGTGCTCAATACTAGCATTTGCAAGAAACACCTAATCGTTCACTGACCCTTCCACGAAAATAACGATAAATGTTTTTTGATCCTTCGTGTTCAATTAATTATTCATACAGTGAATTCTCGACTAAATTCCATCCCTTTCAATGTACACGACATATACGAAAGGCTATATTATGGGCTACCTTCGTGACGATAATCTATAAAAGCTCATAAAGTAATCAAGACGATGATCACACGCAATATAGGAGCAGTGTTCTACATGTAAATATTTATGCTTTCTAAAAATTGTTCTGCATGAAAATAGAAACACGTTCATGTAGTTTTTTTTTCTACTTCTTCGCTATAATATTTTAGCAGCAGTTACTCTGTAATAGAATTCGTATACCATATTGTAGAATGGTGTTTCTTACGTACTGCAGCATACTGTCACGGCTAGCGACCATCTGTATGTTTTTGGGCTACACTTTACAGCTAGCTTGCCGCGTCTAAGTTATTTCCGCGTGAATCATCACCTATCGAGAAGATTCCTTATTGCTCTGTTAGTTTCCCGATACAGTGCGGCCGGGCCGAGAATAATAAAGAACCGGCGCGCGGCGTGGACGTTTCCGGAATAGTCCTGATATATATTCCACTGGATATAAATAGCGCGCAGACGCTTATTGCAGTTAGTTAATCATTGAGTGCTGAATCGTAGAGATCTATTAATTGTAAAATATAAGAGTAATATAGTGTTTTAATTGTATAGAGTGATAAGGAATAAAGAGAGGATTATTTCAAATAGTAACATTTGTGCTTTTGTCAGAGCCCACGGGAAAAATGTAACAATACGTACAAGAAGTTACGAAGCTATTTGAACCTTCTTAGTTTATATAATTACAGGATGCCCTTCAAGATTCAAATATATTTTTAGAACTAAAACTAACAAAAATTAACAAAGCTACTTTCTTTGCGAAGCGTATTAGTTACATATTATTAGAAAATTCGATAGCAATATTAAACGGATATTAGAGCGTATTTTCAGTAATTAACTTGATTTAAGTGAATCTTCTTTTGACGCGTTCAGCGCACTTCTCCTGGGTAGTGAATAAGACTGAGTTGCCTTCGTAAATGGAGGCAGCGCTTAAAATTGTCTACGCATGTAACGCTCAAAGATGTAAACGCATGGAATGCATAAAGCTCTCTAGGTTTGGCTATTAGAGGTTTATTTAGGTAAAGTTGGCCTCGATTTCAGCCAAGTGTTTTATTAAAATCTCAGTGAAATAAAGTTTTGGTTCTTTTAATTATGAAATTTAAATAATAGAGATATAGTCAAATAGCTAGACAGGTTCTATGAGAAAAGCATGTTTAAGAATCGCAAAAAACGTACAAAACATTATGAAGATAGATAGATATGCATGCAATTTAAAAAACAAAATTTGTGATTTATACAGCGAAAATTGAAAACATGCGTTGGTGGTATAGAGTCTGTAAACACAAGCTTAAATGTACATAAATTTTGATATGCATGTTACAGCTATTTTAATAATCGGCAAGACCATTAGGTAATATAAATGGAAGCTACTATTTAACAAATATATGAAGTGCAGAAACAATGCTCTCGAATTTGTTATAATCGATAGCGAAATGTTGGAGGATTTGACAATTTAAAAAAATATATTTAGGAACATCTTAATATTATATAGGCTGCTACAGGCAAGAGATTTAATTTTCTTTGCAAAGATTATCGGATTTCGAAAAAAATCTAACACAAATTTATTGACAAAGTACGGTTCAATTAAGGGCAACCAAGGTAATATACCATAACAGTAAAATATGTCTTCAAATTCTCCACCCCGAGGACACTCACCTACTAAATAATGCAACAATCATCTCTAATTAGACAGGACGCTCTATGAATTAAAAATAACACAGGCTTAACTTTCAAGTGTTAATTTTATGAGAACAATAGATATTCACTACCACGCATTTCTATAGAGGATTTGCTATGGATGGATTAGGGCCAACGACATTTTTACAATGCCTTTGTGACATTTGTGAGACTAGCCGAAGCTTCGCGTAGAAAAAATAGACAAGAAAATTGTACGTGATTTAGTGAAAAGAAACTTTTAATTGTTTTGCGCAGAAGTTGAGACTTTATAATGAATAATGTTTATGTTCATTATGTTAAACATATTGAAGGTAGCTATATCAGATTACTGATTTTATTACCAATAGAATTCTCTATATTCAATCTATTTAGCTTCACCAAGATTGAATAGAAGAAAGGGCATCAAACAACATTTAAGATTTTCGGCAGTATGCGTATGCGTTTGAAAGTGGCTTCCTCTGGCCTTTATTATCCCAAGAGCTGTGTATAAACAAGACTCAGAATTCGAAGAAATAACAAATATTTCTACTGGTTTCAAACAATCCCGATGATTTACAAAGAATTCCAAGTCAATAATTTGTCATACATTTTAAGGATATACAAAGATTTTAGATGATTTATAAGGACTTTAAAATAATTTTAGGGAATTCTAAGGATTTCCGAAGAATATAATTTGCTCTAAATTGCTCCAAATAAAAATGTACTTCTATTTTGCGAACAACTTTAATTAAAAAACAGGTACCAGGA
>MU182148.1:479339-516748 GCA_016904865.1 Pissodes strobi
TTATTATTATTATTATTATTATTATTATTATTATTATTATTATTATTGAAATTGAAATTTTTCTCCGAATATGGCTTCTTGTATATATTACTTTTTGAACATTATGGTAGATTAAGCATTGGATAGTGGGCAATTATCGATTATCAGGATCAAGCAAAAATTAAGGTAGATTCCGATAATTTTTGGGCATTTGGCAACAGTGTTTAGGACATCGATCAGGTAGCTGCGGCATGTGCCTTGTGAATTATGCATAGTTATTGCGCATGCGCATATTAGATAATTGTACAAAAAAAAATACCATAAAATACCAATAATACCAGTCAAAATACTATATAATACCAAATATTACCAGATTATACCAAATACTACCAAAAATTACAAATAAAACCAAAAAATGCCGAAATAATTCTAAAAATACCAAGCCAGTGTACACCAAAATATCATCAGCAGTTGGCCCCTCGGGTTTGTTGGTCTTGAATACCACAGGTACTTGGTTGGGGAGATTCAGGTCTCGCTTATGTTGTTTTATCCTGCATTGAATTTAATTCAGAGCAAATAGGATTTTGAGCCAAAAATGCGTAATCGTGTATGACCAAGGGATTATAAGGAAGTGTTCCCGTTAACTTGAATGCAGAAATCGTGTTTTTAAAGGAGTGGCTGATTTTCCCCAAGCTTCATCTAGTACCTTTCCAAACTGCAAGCTGTTTAGAGGCCTCATGTGGTTATTTTTGAACAAATTTCTACATGAAGCATAATACTTAGTTCTTTTTCAAAGACTTTAAGAAAGAGCGATCTAGGGGCCGTAAATAATGCGTCATAATATGCGCCGGTAAACAACATAGAATTACGTCGTTCTCTTCTGCAAATTTCAGTAAATATAGGTTGGTTGTATACCTATGTCCATCTAGTAATAATACTATCTTACCGTGGTTTTTGGTTGAGAAATTGGTTTTTCGGACATTTTGATTTCTGAACTTGGTGGCATGTCATCAAGCCATTCCTTTTTTTTATTTTTGCCCTCGAAAGTGCAGTAAGGGGGTATGACACTCCCTTCTGAATAACAGCATGCGATAACGCTTACCGTTTCACGTTTCTCACCAGGACTTATACTCTGAACACTTTTAGAGCCCTTTTCAGCCAAGACTTGAGCAGCATTATTGTCCAGGTGTAAGCCCGTCTAGTCAGTAGATATTATAGATATGTCCAGGTTTATCAAAATGGCTATATTTGTCATTACTTTTTCAGGCTCCGCGAAATGTGTTTCAAGAGTTTGACTTGACATTCCAATAGATCGCCCAAACTGAGGTGTTCTCAAGTTTTCCAATCGAAATTTCAGGCCTTCCGCGCAAAACTAGCTCCAGCTATTTTTTGCCAGCTTTACTCAAAAATCCGAGAGGTTTTTAATATTACAAAGAAAATGCAAGCTAACCTTATTTTCGTTAAATTTATTTGGAATTCTCAATTGTTTAACTAACTTATAGGGCGTAAAACTTATTTCAGTTCTTGTCGGTGCAAAACCTGATTTCTGGAATTTTCTTATATTGGTTACTATTTCTTGTTCAATATTTGAACCGAGGCGATTGGATTTATCGAGGTTGTTCGATTCCAACCACCTTTTATATGTACTTTTGGTTATTCCAAATGCTTTGGCTCCTTCTTTGATGCCATTTCGCCATTCCTGTATGCATTTACATCATTCATCGGTTGGGAGTTTCAATATCCTCGTTGAGGAACATGTCTTTTTGAATATTAAACAAAACTAAACTTAATGAATTTCATGGCAGCGATAATACATTACTAAAGTAAGTATAATATATACCTAGCCAGTAAGTACCTCCGGGGAATACGAATTGAGCTCAGTTCGATGTCAAGGTTAAGGTGAAAAATTAAAGTTGCAAATAGCAATTATGCAAAACAAATTACTGCCATGCGGCTTACAGGCAATTCCAGTAAAAAAAATATTGTTAAGGTAGGTAACTGTAGTACACAAGTAAATCAGATAATCACGAAAGCATTATCAAGTTATTTACTAATTTAGGTAAAACTATCGGTAATAAGGAAAGTCAATATTAAATAATCGACAAAGATAACAAACGGCTTAAAGTCTTCCAACGATAATTTAAATAACTCAATAAAATACAGTAAGGCATGATATACGATAAGAGATAACCTACAGTCGTTTAACAGTAAATTCATTAATGAAAATGACATACAACGATAATGTAGGTATACGATAAAAAAATATATAGCTCCTACTTGTATAGAGTAGATTTGCAGACATTGTCGTTTCCTGCGAAGCTACAACTCCACCATGTGTTCGTATTATCTTGACAACGGCTAATTGACACCGGGAGCTTGCTAGGTCGGCTAGAAGGGAGGAAATTTTATCCCACAGAAGGCCCCTAGTTAAATGAAAAACAATATTAACCATCTAAAATAGAAACCCTAGTGTCCAACATACCTTTAAAAAAAGGTGTCACCAAACGAATCATCACACATCGTTTATAGGCGATATGGCCGATAATTTTAGAAAATACACATTCTAGCTCATTTGCCAAATGCTGCAATGAGACAATCAGGTGGTATTTAGATCTGATGGTCAGCAATAACAACGACAATTTTAGATACTCAAAAATTGCATGCTCGCCTTCAGTGTTCAGATGAGAACGGCTACCAATTCCCCCAAAAAAGTATATATATCACAACATCTGTCAAATGGCGCTTCAGACGGATTCATTTTTCGAGCGACTCGGAGCACCGGGAGTAAGGTGGCGAGAAGTAAGGTAGCGAGAGTATCGACAACTCAAATCGACCAGTAAAAGGGAAAATCGCACTCTGGATTTTGGAACATTTACAACGATACGTAAAACTACGTACTCACCACTGTCTCAAGGTTGCGGTGATGCTATGCCTTGCAAAATATTACCGATGGTCCGCCTATCCTCCTGGTCCCTCTAACCACCCTGTACCTTACGAATACTACGTCAAAAAGTCAAATATATATTAGGTATTTAAAATGTAACGATTTCGAAAATCTCATGAAAACCATATGTTTGTATAAATAATAAGTAAAAATAATTATTTCATAGACAAAGGTCTAATCTTTATAAGACAAGTCAAATTATTTTATTTGTCGATAAATATTTATTACTTGGGCGTCGCGTTAAGAGATTAAGCGGAATACTATTTTGCCTTATCTTATCGATATTTTAAACAAATATGTATTCCATAAAGCAAACGCGGTGAAGTAGGTGCATTTCGTTAGTTAAAACAAAGAAAGCGACTAACTAACGTCAAAAACCTTATTCGCCTATTTGCCAATTATGAGTGTAAATCGCGGAATGTTCCGCATTCTTTCAACACATAACTAATCACTTGCTTGCTTTTCTTTGTCTCGAAAACCTACTTCATTTCCTAAAAAGGTGATTCACTTGCTATGATTTAGATCTTTGAATATAATTCTGATACATACAAATTTGAGACAAAATTTGTACTGTAGCATTAAAAATATCGATATTTGTCGGCTATATAAATTTGCTCTTAATCTCATATCCAAGTTTTGCACATTAAATGCTTGGCACTTTATTACAGTTGCTTAATGTTTTTTTTATAACTTGTTAATTTTAAACAAAAATTCGAATGATCTCCACTGAAACGTTTAACAAAAAATGCCCTAGCCTAATTTTAATCCAGGACCCAAGGATACATGAGGATATCAAGTAAAACTGATCTCAGGATTATTCGTTTAGTGGCATAATACCCCAAAATATCAGTTTTCAATCCTTTTTCGTATCTTACCTCGATATATGCAACTCCAATTTTCGTAATATACTAGGACAATCTGTTGGATAATCTCATTGATTGTTGGCAAGACAACAAACCTACTTCGTGCTTCATTTTATTTTTCAATATTAATAACATTTGGCTCACAAAAACTGTATGGTTTTACTTAATTTTGTTTATAAACGTTCTTATCTTAGCTTAAGCCTAAAGTCTGTATTTAACTAAGCTAAGTGATGATGCTGACACCTAGATAAGGACTAAACTTTTTACAAAAATGTTATCAATTCGTCACTTAAAAAGTTCTCGACCTTAATCATAATAGAGCATAAATTCTCTTCTCAATAGCTTTACGATCGTAAAACGCAGACTAAACAAAAATATATTTCCTTTCATAAATAAACCCCCAATTTGCTGGCAGGAGTATGGTGACAAAATATTACCAAGTTATCCCTTTATTTATTTTTATACCTCGCATGTGTTGCAGCTAAAGGGTACGTCATATGTTTAAAAAGTTAAGTTTATTTATGGAGTAATTTGAGAAATTCAGATAAGAAATACCATTATTGGTGTCTACTAGAGTTAATAGATATGAAATGAAATCTAATTCCCAAATGAACTACCAGGCGAACTCTAGAAATTCGAACCGATGTGTAAATGAAAAAACTTTGCTTTGTCCAATTTTTTCTTATTGCTTTTTAATGCAACAGAATAATGTAGAGATAAGAAAACCTTTGATTTCAGCATTTAGTAGTAAATAAGTATGCCTTCGAAGTCGTAGTTTTCCAAATTGGAAATCGATTTTATATTGCCTCGAATACTGCTTAGTTTAAAACATATTCTCAACTGTAAATGTACTTGATAGAAAGCCTTACGTGGATGCCTTCCTAAATGGGGCTGTAAAATTGTAACCATTTATCATCATTAATTTTTTTTTTACTTGATTATGGTTAGTGGTCGTTCCGGTATTTTGTGCCCGGATTTTTGCAAAAAATAGCCTCGTCTACTCTGACTCTGGCGGGACCACAAGAAAAAGCTGGAAAACAGTTCAATATACACTCACAAGCCGACAATGTCGACTGACAGACGGAGTGGGAGCGGCATCTGTGGCCTGGATTCGCCTGTGGCATGTGAACTACCTAACGCGATACGGGAATCACCGATCACCGGCGGCGTGGCATACCAAAAGGCACGAATTAGCCACATTATTATGTTATTGTTATTCGTTAGTTCGTTGAAAAAATTAGTGTATATACATCGTTTCTCTCATCGTTTCTTTTGTCATATACGTTCTCGTACGGTGTCGTGTGTATGTGTGCCTGTATAACTGTAATTAGCGTGTGGCCAGTCAGCTGTTATCGTATAAATAAGATGAATTCTGATTCGGCAGTTCACACAATACTTTCAACGCAAAATACCGGTCCAAAGTCAATACGGCAACATTTATCACAAGATAGGTCCAAATAAAATTATAATGAGTAAAGGTGGCGAGATAAAAGGATTAAATTAGCACTTCGCTGCAGTGCACAAGAAAATAATGAAATCCATCACTGAGACCAGTATCAGAAGAAAATCTCTCAGAGTTGATGCTGACAGCGCTGATGACGAGGAAACGGAATTACATCCGAGTACCGCTTCCTTTCGTTCTTCTGAATCCCAAAAGATACCAAGAAGAAGAAATTTGAAGGGTTGTTTTCTAGCTGACCGGAATCAAAAAGACACCTTTTTAGATGTTGAGATCGCTTGAATGGCAGCATTAGATGGACTTCCGTTTAAAGTTATTATTATCCATACGGACGGATTTAAGAAAAGGATTGGAGGCATGAGGAAAATACCACCTTATTTCTATAACAACAGATAGATATGTGTAATAGTGAAATTGAGTAAAATAATACAGCCGTTGTAGCAACTGTATTTTCTTATGGCATTCAACTTGCAGTTACAGCGATCATGTATTCAAAAAATTAACAGAACGTACCAGCACAAAATTTTGACCTTGATAATGAGGGTACTGATTCTGATGATAGTAACAGCAGTGAGAATGACTATGACATCAACAATATTTAAAACTCCGTTATTGAGTGAAATTATATAAGTACTACATAGCCGCTCTCCATTTAAAAACATTGTTCTGCAGAACTATGTGAAAGGGAAACAAGGCAAGGAACTAAATCTTACTTAAGGATCCAAATCTCAATTGTTGAAACGGTTTTTTTTTTCTATAAAACTGCATTCAAAAGGCCATGATTGATTTGCGTTTGCCGGTTAATCTGAGTGATAACAATTTTGATGTTCTAGAACCAGTTGCAATGTGTCTAATAGTTTAGCATTGCATAGATATGCTAATAATGGTTAGCGAAACGCGCGTCGAGTGCAAAATTTATGTTTCAGTATTGTGGATAAAACTCTGTCTTAGTGCATTTTGCCGAAGGTTCCAAACCCCATCATATCTAGTTAAGATAAGTAGTACTAATAGTACCATTACCAATATTCAGAATCAATACAAAGCATAATCTATTATTGGCTTTTATGTTTTACAGTATTTTCTAAAGTACACACCTACAGTCACAAAACTAAACTATCAGAGGAACTGCTTGCTTCTAACAAATCCATCATCGTTGATATCATCTACATAACGAAATTATCTGAAAGAAGCGAATGGTTGGGAAAGCTTAATTTAATATGTAATTCATTCATCATCAAAAACTAAATACTTTTCGAATAGTTATAGAAATATCTAAAACACCAAGTATGTCGTCTACATAGGTATCTGCCGAAGTCGCGTAGAAGCAGATCCTGAGCAGAAACTTATATAGATAATATTTCCTAAATAAGATACTCCATTAGACTTCAGCAGATATATAGACGACATTCTGGTGGCTTTTATATGTTTTAGTTTTATTTATATAACTATTCGAAAAGTATTTATTTTTATTGATGAATAATTTACATATTAAATTAAGCTTTCCGAACAACTCGATAATTTCTATATGCAGATTATATCAATGATGGCTTTGTTAGAAACAAGTAGTAACAAACACGTTTAAATTCAATACAGCAATAAAAATTTATAGTTACTTAGTTTTACCCTCGGTTTTACCATTAACAATATCAATCAGCATTGCACGGAAGGACTAAAAACTGTGAATACAGTTTTGAAAAATTATTTTCTTAAGAAAATAATTTTTCAGTTCACAGTTTTTAGTTCTTCCAAGCAATGATGTAAATGCTGATTGTTATATTGTTAGGTATCTTAATCACTATACAAATCAAGCTCACAGTAACATCATCCATATATCATCAAAACATATAATAAACCTTTATTGAAAAACCAGTAAACTTTTGACATAATTAATTGCGACTTTGAGGCACACTCAATAGGCGCTCTTATATCATCTATAGATTGAAAATATGTTTTCCTTAATTTATTTTATTTAGTATCTACTTAATTCTAATGTAACTATTAAAATTCGTTGATGATGTTTATTCCATAATCTGAAGAAAATATATCATATCCCACACTTTCAGGTAATATACATTAAGCTGTTTTAAAATCATAATTGCATTAAAGTGTCACTCTTAATGGCATATCGTTGGTTGGTTGGTTGGATTGGAATTGGTATTCACATTTTGAGGAATAGAGAAGTTTTTATATCGTAAAATATTGGTATGTGATATGAGTTGCGTACTTACATGAAGAAAAAAAATGTTTAAACATCATTCCAACTTGTCACTGTAGACTATATGCAAAAGTCATCAGTAGCATCATTAATTTCGAAAACAAATAACAAAAACAATTACAATCAGTCACTTGCACACAATGTTAAAATATACTCAAATAGCGTCTTTATTATTAAACAATTCTATCCTATTAAAAAAAATTCTAAAATCCTTTGTATAAAAAATTGCAGAAAAATGTCAAATTACGAATTTATAAATGTCACTTGCTCGCGATCGTATTCAACAGTAAAACACGGTTGCAGCCGCTACGAACCGTATTATTTCATACCTTGAAATATACTGATCGGTCCATGGTTTTTCCGAGGATTCGTGGCCAATGAACGAGCCGTATATCCCCCACTGCAGGCGAACATCAGCGCCTATATCGGCGCGAGCCGCAACGGTAGGATATTTCGGACCTGTTTCAGATAAACGCTGAAAGATGCTGGGCCAGAGCAGAAGGTGCCGTCAGTTTTTGTTCATTTTTTAACCTTGTTATTCCTGTTTCTATGAATGAACTTTCTTCATTTCTTTTACGTTTGATATTATTTTTAAAGGAATTCACCGTATACCTTGTACCTGTTTGGTGAATTATGATGTGACCCTATTGTTCCTAAAAATCGTTGCTGCTTTAGAGCTATAGATAGCTATCGTATAATTCCTGTATTTTATTGTCATATAAAAAAGTATACTAGGTTGAAAAAGCATACCCTATAAGGATCATTTAAATAATTCCTATAAGATTCTCATCGATTTCTTTAATAATAAAGGTAACGTTAAAGTAAACATATAGAAACGTTGCTGTATATGGGACTTGTTCTACATAAAAGTTCAAAATGCAGAGCCAGAGATGACTATGTTATCAGACTATATTCGAATGTATTTTATTTTATTAAAAATAACTTAGGTTCTTTGTATATATTATATCAATTAAATAGTAATATATTGTTATATAAGAGATACATAATACTTTGGTGTTTAACATCTCTAAAGCGGAATGGAGTGTGGAAACTGTGCAAAATATCCTTGATTATAAATTATGTTATTAGCCACTGGTTTTTGTTAAATTTTCTTCTTTTAAAAATGCAACAATTGTAACAACGATTAAAGCCCTATCTTTTTTTTTAATGTAGTTTGAAAATTATTAATTAATTAAATATTGGGCCCCACTTTTTATGATATAATGATGTGGGATCAGATATGATTTATTTTCGTAGTCAGCGGACTATCTAATATGTGGTAAAAATTATACAGATGCTATCTTTAATTCAATGCCATCTCACAGCTAACTCTTTTAATTGATTCATACAATACAACGTTTTTTGATTTTATGAGAAAAAGTTATTCTTGGTAAAAAGTTTTGCTTGTTATAAAAAAAAAACTGGCATTGAAAAAAAGATATGTTATACAGGACGTCAGAAAAATAATGAACAAATTTATACAAAATATTTATTTCAATTAACTTTTCTAAGAATCAAATTTTAGGCTTCAGCAGAACCACCGTTATTCTCGGTGCGCTTGATATGTTTTTGTTTTAATTGGTTAACAGTACTTCTTACATGATCAGCTAAGATTGTTGTCTCCTATTTTTTAACTAAATAAAATGTTAAGGTCTGTCAATCTTTCCTTATTTTTTTGACGCCCTTTATAATATGTCTATACTATACTTGTTATCAGGAATATCTTCTTCTCATAAATTCAGAAATAGAAAAGATTCTCATTTGGTAACCAAGGTCTGAGCAGACGCTGTATAGGATGATTGGCACCAAGCAAAGAACACATATGAAATCTAAAAAGCATACACTAATCTTGTGCATAAAAGTATCTTATTTCAACTAAACTTAGGAATAAGCATATAAAGATCACCCATAAAGGCTTTAGGGCAAGATGGGACGAAACAACTAACTATCGACTGGCCAGGGAGCTACTGAGCTACCCTAATGTGTCTGCAGCAAGGCACACTTGGGTATGTCAAGGAAGAACCTACGACTCATGGGGGGTTCTGACTGCTCAATGAGACTATGTGTGACACCTCTATGCAGAGGCTGTGAATAGGATGACGAATCAGTAGATCATCTGCTCTACGATTGCGGCGCTGTTTCGGACCTAAAGAAATTACATTTTGGGAGAACGATGGCCAACCATGGCTTTTGTCAGGACAGCCTCCTCGGGCAACTTCGTGGCCTTTTTTACAACACTAGGCTGGGCGATGACCTAGACGGATTGGTTTACCTAGGGTTCATTGAAGCCTAAGTGCCGAGGCCTTTCAAGGTCACCCTCTCACTATTTCCAGATTCCATATAATTCCTGAACTTTTTGTCATGCCTATACCTTACATTACCGCAGAAATGACCGATATGATATTAGTTTACTGTTATTGCCAAGGAAGTGTTCGGGAATCGCGAGAGTACCTATACAGATTAAGATTTCCATATAGACGCGTACCAAACTACCAAACATTTGCACTGCAGCTATTGCTTATGGGCGGTATTGTACGAGTAGGACATTGGAGGATGAGGAAGAAATTTTAGAAGGAAATTAACAAGAGGCAATTCAAAGAACCAGATTCCTAGGTTGGCAGATTGAAATCTGAAAAGTTACAGTAAACAGGAGTTTTAGAAAAGGAGTGTTGCATACATTCTACCTTCAGACAGTCCAAGAGTTTTTACCTCTCGACCTGGAATTGATAATTGGCTTTCGTCAAATTATTAATGAACGGAAAGCACATGACTTGTCATAAAAAGAGTTTAACTAGCGATGTATATGTTGTTGTACAAGAAGGCGTATGACAAATTTACATAATGAACTTTTTTATGCGGACAGAAGCCTCATGCAATCAGGAATCATTGACAGATTTATTTTTGGTCCAGTCATCTTGCCACCTTATTGAAATGGTTTAAATTACCTAGAATTCCTAGTAAATTTGCGAAGATTATTGGATGATTTTCCACTGGCTACTAGGCAAAATATGTGAGGGGATATAATGACGGTGCATCCCCATACTTTACATTAAATATTAGAAATCATTGAAATGATAATTTTCAAAATCAATGGATCGACAGAAGAAATGATGCGCCTATAAATTGCCTGCACCGCTTACCGGATGATTTAATGAATATGAATTACATGTTATGGAGAACTCGTAAAGATATGGTATGCTCGAGACCTATAAACACCGAAGAAGAATTGTGGGCACAGATACAAAAGTCAGTAAAGATTTTACGGTTAAATGCAGAGATGATGGAAATATTGCTGTTAAACTTTCTCCGCTGGATTAATCTTTCTGAACATGAAAACGGAGATCATTTTGACAGTTATTGTGTTTTTTCCTATTGCTTTTTGCCATTTATTTTTTTCATTTCTAGCACGCTGTTATGTAATTTTATTGTTGTTGGCCTATTGGCTCTTAAACACGCACACAAAAAGTTATGAAGCTTTAGATGTAGGCCAAGTGCTACTAGTAGCGCCTTCTGCAATATACATCGATGCTGTGTCTAGATCTAGATTTCTCATCCTAAAAACCACTAAGTACCAAATTCCATGTAAATCATAATGTTATTAAGATAAATATTTACGAAAAATTAAAAAAAAAATTGACATCTTATATCTCGGAAATTATCAGCATTTCTACAAATACAAATTAAGGTACTTACTCCCATTTTAGCCTCAGAAATATGTGCTAGTTTTTGTACAGACCTTTCAGGGCTTGTGTTCGTCATAGTCGCATAGTTCACATAATCTCTAATTTCAATCTTACTATTTATATCAAATAGAACTGAACACTGGGATCTGATTCCAAATTTTCTGTAACAATTTTATCGCTTCTCTAGTCATAAAATTTGTTGATATTTGCTGCTCTCTAATTAATGTGTTCTTTTATATTTTTGATAATCTGTTCGGGCCTGTTTATATCTATATTGATGTATTTAGTGTTTTTTATGTAATTTTTTTCTTTCTTTTATGGACTTCTCCTAGAGTGACATTATAATTGCATCTGAGTGTATTTTCCTAGTATTAATAGCATAATAATTAGGTAAGTAAATTGCCATATTAAAACATATTTCTGACAGAGATATATACTTAATTAGATTATCCGTCAACATAAGCACTCCTACCGGTATTCTGCGTTTGAACTCAACTCTGTATATGATGTGTACAGGGTTTCGAAAATAAGAGCGTCTATTCTTATATGTTAGAACCAACAACACGTATTTATTTTACAACTGTTCTGCCAACACTGGGATGGGCGTCTGCAGTCTGTATGATTCCAGCTGTGCTGGAATGTGCGCTTTGGATTGGAAAAATAGACCGACACTCCAGATACTGGACTGGGTGCATTCCAGTGCCTGTTTACATGGTTCCAGTAGTATTCCAGCGCTGGATTTGACCGCTGGACTGGAATAATGTAAGCCGGGCATAAATCCTTTCTATCGGTCAAAAGCTCCGGCATTATCTTTACTAAATATATCTGCTTTATCGACCGCATGTAAGTTTTGAACAAAAGCAGACTCACACTTAAATATGTCTCAGCGATAAGTAGAAATTCTTTTTATAAATATCACTATGCAGTCTTCTCCAATCTGTCCTGTTGTTTGGTCATCAATTTATTTAAAAAAATACATATATCCTGTACAGCTGTAAAACAATGATTACTGTTTTTTCTCTTTTAATTAATTTTTATATAGATTAGGTTTAGGTTTAGAAGTGGTCCACATCAGGACCCTCCCACGACCAATATAAGGTGGAGTGAATGTAACTGATTTATCGAATAGTTGACATAGTTGCGTAAATAAATAAAATATACTTAAAATGTGCTACACAAATCTGTAAAAATTACGGAAAGAAGAAATATAATTTTACCATTGATTAATGAGAAAAGGTTGATTGAAACCAAAGCTGATTTTGCATAATAGAATTGTTTAAAGCTTTGTCAAATATAACACTGGCTATGTAGTAAGGTAGAATATTGTTATAAACGTGAATATGAGGCAAATGTCAAGTTTGTTTAAGTGAAAAAACAGTTCAAATTTCAGCAAATCGGATTCAAATAGTAGTTATTTATGCAACAAGTGTGTAAAGTGATTTTTTTTATGAATGGGAATATTGTCGCATGAGCCGTAGGCGAATGCGACAATCCCATGAATAAAAAAGGGTACTTTACACATGAGTAGCATACAAAATTTTTTCTACTATCGAAAAATACATGAAAAAATTAAAATAATATTATATTACTTTACGCACTAGTGCGTAAAATATATTATTTTACGCACTGTCCTAAACGTCAAAAAATATGTCAGTAAACGTCAAAAAATATGTCAGCTTTACTTTACGCACTAGTGCGTAAAATAACTTACTTTACGCACTGCACATTAAAAAGGCCTATTTTACGAATCTTAGAGAGTGCGTAAAGTGAGTATTTTACGCACGGTAGTAGAAAAAAATAATTATATTTTTGTTATTTAGTAAAACATACGGGTCAATAATATATTGTTTATTTTAAATAAGTAGTAACGTGCAAAGTCGTACAAATGAAAAAATATATATATACTTAAATAAAACAATAACAATTCTCAAAAAGTATGATATACTTATTACTTATTATAGCCGTCAAATAAAACATTGAAGCGGAGAAATGTTCGGTTTACATTTTTCCAGTTCAGTAGTCCAGCAGCTCTGGACTGGTCTGGATATATATTCTTCTTCATTTTAAATAAAGTTGCTGAATTGTCAAGGCTACAGTATGATTTCAAGAAGAAATCAATTAGGAAAATGTTTAAAACGTGTTCAAATATTAGTGCTACAAGAAGTTAATGATGATGTTGATATGAAGCTAAAGAAAGAAATGGATTTGGGTAAGAAATTGGATCAGTGAAAGAAATAAAAAAGGTGGGTCAGCAATGCTTTTACAACAATGAACTCAGAAGATTCCATTGATTATACATTGGCAATGAGCATGACAGAAGAAAACTTTGAGGAATTGGATTCAAATACCCGTAATATTCAATGTAACAATACATTTTTCATTGATGCTGTACCTGCGAAAATAAAATTAGAAGCCACTCTTTTTCTTAAGTACTGGAGATAGTTACAATAGCCTCGTTGTATGTTTCGATTGCCAAAACCAACTATTTCAAAAATTATACCAGAAATCTGTCAATAAATTAAAAGGGCGTTAAAAGATCAGATCAAGGTAACAAAAATGATGTTTTTATTAAATATCTATGACATTGTTTATCATGCATTAATTGAAAGTATCCAGGATTACATTTATGTATTCTTGGCCATCGGTCATTACGTTTAATGAGTCATCTGGGGCTTGTGTGTCTATAGTAAATGCAATGGCATATTACTACTTGGTTCTGGCGCATATAAGTTATTACTGGCTTGTATGTCTGTATTGGGTGCAGGACTATGCAATGGAATACTACATGGTCCTTACGCTTTTTGTATGTATGTATAAGCCGCAAATGGTGTAGTCGACATTTTGTTATTGCATTCTGAAGTTATTCTTAGCCTTGGATAGCCTGTTCTGTAGAAAGTTTCCCTAATAAATTGCCTTGTAGCGTGTTTCCCGAAGACATCGAATTCACCGACCTTAGTTTTTGATTTGGATACATCATATTGCATCTCTTGCGTGGTATTGACAATTGAAGGCCTCGGCTGTAGAACCTGTTAAGTGACATTTAACTCTAAATCGTGATATTGTGGTAGAAAACTTGTTAAGTACCATCCTTTTCCCTGGTAATGTTAAGTTCGGCGATATAATCAGAGATGGCGCCATTGTCAAAGTGCGTAAAATATGTTAAATTACGTTGCTTGTTAACCGCCGCATGTAAAACGTGTTATGTGTCAAAGCAATATGGCCGCTGTACTTAACAGGTGCGTCTTATTATGCTCATAAAAAGGCAAAATGGATTCTGACTATTTAGGTAGTGACTCTGATGTCTCTGTAACTGATCGAGACTACGAACCTAGTGTCAAGGAGTTTGTGGAAGAGGCAGAAGATGACACATTTGAGGTTAGTTTTCGCACATGTTGTTATGAGTGGTTCACGTAAAGTATGTTATCTACTGCACTTAACATCTTTTGCATGCTTACTTCGATAGTACTGTAGGTAAAATTAAGAAAATAAAGGATAGTCAGCAGGTGTTGAATCTTATCGAGGAAAAGGTCGTATTGTTGAAAGGAAACCCAAGACAATCCCTGTTTATGTCGACTAAAGAGCACCTGATGCAACCAGAAATAAACTTTTAGAAGTTTTTTGGGGTTTAGCAAATTACGACCTACAAAATTCACAGTTTTTTGGCTTAATCCAATCTGATTAAGAGACGAACAAAGAAAAGAGACACGCGCCGAAACTATGCAATGTCCTATGTAGTAAAAGGACACAATACTTCATGTAAAATGTGCAAACAAGCATTTATATCGATCCTTGGAGTTAGTCGAGGAAGATGTGAGTACCTTATGAAAAAATATCACGAACAATATTCAGCTGCTCCTCTTATTGATCAGATAGGGAAACACCAACAACACAAGAAAAAATAAAGTGAAGCTAATCTTTGAGATATGAAAGATTTCATAGAGTAATTGCCAAAATACGAGAGCCACTACAGCCGAGTCTAGGCAAGTTGTACATGAGTCTTGAGTATAATACCACTTCCCTTTATTTGAAGAATTTGCAAGGAAACGCACTGAAAAAGGGAAAACTCCAATATTTTGTGATAAATTAAGAATAATAATTACTAAAGAGTAAAATATTTCGTTGAAAGGTCCAAAATCAGAAAACCTGGCTAAGCGTGATGAAAATGCAATCAAGATTACCACGGCAAAGAAATCAGGACACTAAGAGCTGCTAAAATAATTGGAAGTTTCTAAGGATATGCTCCTGAAAAAGGCTGAAGCAGCAAGAAATATTTTGAAGAAAGCTGTTGAAGAGTTTAAGATAAATCCAATTATCCATGTTATTACATTTGATTTGCAGCAGACACTGCCGACTCCAAAATTAACAACGGGGCCATGTTTGTATAAGAAAAACTTATGGTGTTACAATTTTAGTAGTCACTGCTATAATGAGCTAGAACAGGGTTATTTCTACCTATGGAACGAGCATGTGGCAAAAAGAGGCTCTTACGAAATTGCTAGTGTGCAGTATTAAAATATTTTGGAACTTTTGACATCAGGGGTGGAATCTTATATGCCGATTCTGACAACTGTGGCGGACAAAGCAGGGACTAGGTCACTGCAGCACTGTGGTTACGTCTTATGGCCCAAATAAGATTCTTCAAAATCATTCATGTATTTTCTGAAGTTGGACATATAATGCTGCCTAGTTATCGTGATTTTGCACGTGCTGAAAATGCTTGCTGCCTTTTCAACACGTGCAAAAACAGACTGCTCCTAAGCACTGGGAGTCTGGGAAAATATTCTAAAAACAAAGGCATTTTCAGGTTACTGTAATGACAAAGGAATATTTATTTTTGTTTCTGAATTTCGCAAGGATTTTAAGAAGCCTCAGGATGTAGGAATAAGCTATGCCGTAAAACTGGAATTGCGTTTTTTTACAAATTTTTTTACACAAGACCTACTATAAGCTTTCCTTTGAAGAAACGAGGCCGACCCACCTTCAGAAGATACCAATAGCAAATTTGCCACAAATATATCACAAAGATCTTTTAATAGAGAGTAAACTGAACCACGTTATGTCCTGTTTACAATGTATTCCACCGGTGGAGCATGCCTTTTATTATTCGCTCAAATCAAAACACTTTGGAAGATAGGCAATCTGTTAATACTGATTGGAAAATGTTTGTTGTTTTTTTGAAAAAGCTGATGCATTACATTTTTTAATGCAATATTTTCATTAGTTCATGTTTCTAGTGCTATGTTTTCTATATTTCTAGTGCCACGTTGCTCTAGTTAATCTTTTTTAGTCTGTTATGTTTTCTCTAGTTCACCTAGGTATATTTTTAATGTTATCTTCTGAATCTGTATTAATTTTTTATGTGGTGTAAAACATGGTATCTGTCATTTTAATTCTTTTTTAATATAAAAACATAAGAATAAAGGAAACAAGTAGTTATTTTTGATTTTAGATTTTTTTTCTCAATTTTCTTCATTTCTTTTTTTTATGCTACATAACAGGTTTCACAGCCGAGGTCATCAATTGTAGATAGCTGTGAAATTTTACTATTTTTCTTTCGAGGTTCTGGCGTAGATGTTTCACGGAAAGCGAGAACATTAGGGTCTCTATCCCTGGTTCAGATTGAGTACTGCTAGTATTGTCCTGAAAATAAAACAAAATTTTATTTCTTACAGATACCAAGTACGCACCAAGAATGGGAACAAATCGAGGAGGGGGTTTCGAAAAAGGTGGAACTTTCTTTTCTGTTACGGAGCGTGATCGAAGACATAATATAAAAATTACATGAATATGGGAGTTTGAATTTTAATTATAAAAGAGAAAATAGCACTGTATTGGAAGCGCTTCGGATGGTGACATTTTCAAAAATTGTTCCATATATATATTGAATTAGAAAATGGTTGATTTATTCCAGAAGAAGGTGTGATTGTGGCTGATACGGCATTTCCGTTAAAACATACTTATTGAAATCATATCCTGGAGCCAAACTAAATTTTAAAGACAAAGTATTGTCGAAAATGTTTTTGGACTATTAGTAAAAATAAGTATAAGTAGAATTTTCGAAAAAGCTATTTCAACAAAGCTAAATACTATGTATGCAGCTTGCTCCCTACACAATTGGCTACGAAAAAGTCAAGCACATTTAACTATTTCTTATGTAGACCGTAAAGATAACAATGTGCATCATTTGATTAACGGTACGTGAAGGTATGAAGTAACCTCTTTAAATTGTATCATGCAGCAAGGCAGTAACAACTCAACATTATGTGCTTGAGAAAAATTTATTCAATTTACTAATTATTTTGTGAGAGAAAGAAATCATGGCAAAATAAAATGGTTTATTGAAAAATTGGTAAATTGTGTATTTATTGCCCACTGCTTGCTATCAAAAATTTATAGTAATAAATAAAACATTGGTCTAATAATAGATACCGCCATCGCATTTTTTATAAATGAATTGAATTCAGTGAATGATTTCACTTTGGGTTTATTTTATTTTTTACATCTTTCACTGTGAAATGTTTATTTTGCATATCCTCGTAGAGTTTTTGCAAAGCAGATTGGCGCATGGCTTTGTTTCTATAACACTCTGATGTAATTTGAAGAAATATACCGTCAATCCATTATTGGACTGGATTCAGTACATTCCAGTGCCTGTTTACATTGTTTCAGTAGTATTCTAGCGCTGGATTCGATCGCTGGACTGGAATAATGTAAATCGGGCATAAATCCTTTCTATCGGTCAAAGACTCCAGCATTATCTTTACTATGCCTACTTTATTGATCGCATCTAAGTTTTGAACAGAAGGCCACTCAAACCTAAATATGTTTCAACGTTAAGTAGAACTTCTCTTATAAATATCACTTCCCAGTCTTCTCCAGTCTGCCTGGCTGGTTGGTCAACAAAGTATTTTGTTGCTTGCATTGAAGCTTACCTCACCTCACGCCATTTCATCCTCAAGATTTGCGAAAAATTTTTCTTCATTATCTGAGTCTATATTCTACTTGATTTTTTCTTCACATTTTTAATAGCGACTCTCAGTCGCTTTGCATTTACCGGGCCCCGCCTTTTCTCTTCCAAGAGCAAAGTTTCAAATGTTTTGGCCGGTTGAAGATTTGAAATTAGAGGGGACGTGATTGAGCCATGATTCAGTCCAAAAAAATAAGCAGTCAAATATTTGGTGAATGATGTACGTCGCTTTTTTAAAAGTACAGGTCCCTGATTTAATGCCGATGCCTCCCTATTAATGCTAGTGATGGAAATGTCAAAATTGGTATGTTTCAAGGATGGGTAATTGCATTAGTTCAAGAAAAATATGTGTTGGACGAACTGACCCAGACGCATAAGTGCGTAGTGGCAAGGTGGAAACGTTGTTTGAATAAAGTAGATTTATTCAAACAATGGTGGAAATAATGGTGTAGCATCATACGTCAAACGTATATAAAAATGTTTCTTTGCATCGTTGTTTGAATACAAACAACGTTTGCATTTAAAACCTACCCCATATCTGATCGCCCGGCATTCTATTCTAATAAAGTTATAGTCAAATACAAATATGAAATTAATATTCCTAAACATACGTTAACCGACTTTTAAGTTAATGGTAAAACACAAATATTTGCAAAAAAATCTGAAATCGATATATTTAATGCTCATTTTCATGATACCCTTCAGTGTCACTGAACTAACATCTTATATTTCCAAAATTAGAAATTTCTAATGTTAATATTATATAGACATTATATAGGCACTGGCAAAGCAATGTCGAAGCCAATACTTCGGTGCATTTCACTCACACTAAAGAAGGATTTGATATCCAAGTGTAAACGAGGCGGTGCTTATGAAAAGTCATGGTTATCAAAAATATAGCCGGCATAGTTGCATGTAGAAATTTATCAGTTCATACTATCGTACTAGAATACTTAAAATGTTGCGGAATATTTCGTATCCTATTTTTTAGTCACAATTTTTAAAATAAATTTTTTACTATTTGGTTCTAAACTGTTAAGTGGATATCTAGATTTTAACTTTAACCTCGAGATTTTCACATTTTGTTATTCAATTTCATGTAAAACAAGTCTAGGGAAAACTATTTCACTGGTAACTGCTAAGAAGAATAAGAACGAACACGCGAGTTGACTTGTTGATGTCCTAAGGAATTTCTTAGGTTTTAACCACCTTACTAAAACGGAGTTTTATCTACAATACCGAAACAGAATTATTGCACTCGACGCGCGTTTCGCTAACCATGTTAGCATCATCAGGAGATGATTAAAACTCAGTTTAGTGCATTTGCCGAAGGTTCCAAGCCCAACATAGTTTAACCACCTTAAGAAGGAGATCTAGATATTGTTTATATTTGTATGGATACAATGTTGTTCAATAGTGATTTAATGAATAAGACATTCAAGCAAATTTTTACGACAGTATATTAATAAAGTTCTTTAGCATTTTTTTCTAAATTTTGCGTAACCATTCGAATAATTTTTTATATGAATCCTGATAAACTAATATGTGTATCTAGGCAATGATATACCGCTAAACAAAGACGTATTTATCCTTCTTGCAAAACATGCGGAAATAGATTTTTATGTAACAAGGCTTGTAGGGATACTTTTGAGATTTGAGTCTTCGAGCCCAAAAAATAAATACCGCTCGAGTTTTTATATATACGTTTTTCAAGCTTCCATCAGCAACTTCCTACTTTTTCAAAATAAGTATTTGTTTACTGAATTTTTAAACATCGTGATAAAAGATTGCACATGAACATAAATTAACATTTTTCTACCAGCTCAAAAAAATGCCGCACCTATACGCAACATGTACTTCAAATTATATAAATATATTTTTAGAGCTGGCGGTACAGTTTTTTTAAGCTAGCACTTAAAGAATAATTTAGATTAACATCCTTTTGCCTCTAAAGACATTTACTCATTTGTGGTCCATTATTTTCTGCCTTTATTTTTAGTTGGATGCAAATAGCAGGTAAAAGACAGCGATGGGTCGGCGCTACTTTTATATTAAAAAAAAATTAGTATCAGTGATCAAAAGTAGTGACCAATTATCAGATAATCAAAATTAACACTGGAGTGTGAAAACGATTGCTGCAATTTAAACTATTTCTAATTATAGAGGAGGATAATTCATTGGCATTAGAGGGTTAATAATATGTCGGAGAATGTTATTAGTTGGTACCCAAAACCCATTAGTAGTGATACAAGGAAGTGTCCCTCACTGATAATCACGTACAAAAATAAATATGGTTAGCTTAGGATAGTTTTGGTTAGTTCGGGTTAGAGGAGTTTGTGGAAACTGAAAAGAAAAAATATATATATACAAGATTTCGGTTAAATTAATATTCAACATGAGCTTAAATTTCATTTAGCTGAAATTATTAGAAAATATAGCTTATTGATTTTTTTTGCAAGTTTACAGAAACACTGTAATATATCTCTAATATTTCCTCTTTATGGATAAGTTTGGTTACTTTGGGCTAGGTGTAGTTACTTTGAATTATCTGAATTAAGACAAGCAAAGCCCGCTTTAAAAAAATAAATATATAAATCAAAATATAATTAAAATAAAAGTATTGACTTTACGCATCAAAAGACATTCTTTCCGTAACAAGGAGGATTTGTGGAAATAAAAAAAAAACTTGTAAATCTACAAGATTTCAGTAAAATGAAAGATAGACTGTGTGCTGAACAGAACAACATTAAATAAATTATAAAAAAGATTTTCAAGCCTTGGTGCTAGCCATATACAGGGTGCTTCCTAGCTTTTTCAGAGGGTTTTTAAAACCTAAACTTCTGTAACTAATGAGAATCTTAACATTAATGGAATACGTTAGAGGAAAACAAAGGAAAATTTTGGTGTTAAATCTCCTCGAATTGGAAGTAGCACGTGATTTAGGTTATTCTGAAGGTTAGTTTAAAGAATTTATTTATCTGTTTATTTCTGTAATTTTTGGCAGCCATCATTTATTTAATTTTCTTCTTGATATAATGTTTTTGTGTTTTCAGAATCTGGTCAGTTTTAATCATATGATGAGATAATACAATATTTATTATTTAATCTTATATTACTTTATGACAATAAATTTTATTCTTTAAATTTTGTGAAGTCCAACCAATTAATATATTTTAACTTAGAATTACTATGTTATTTTTTTTAATTCTTTGTTGCATGTTTTAATTTATTATATAATGTTCCAGAAGTCGGAAATTTTCTTTGAGCAATTTCAGCGCTTTTATTTTTCCCAATTTGAGGGAGAGTATGTCCAAAAAAGTATGCAACATATGGGAAACTTTTTTATTATTGATTTCTCAGAAAATTTTATTCTCGATAAAAGTTGATGCTTGAAAAAAAAACTAATTTTGGTAATGCTAAATTAAGGTTACTTAAAAAATGCAAAAGTTATGGTTAAAAAAGCAAAAATTTTTTAATACCGCAAAAGCTTCTGCAAAAAAAAGGTCCTTCTAAGGCAAAAATAAAAGTCAAATACCATATTTTCCAAAAGTGCACTGTTGCGAAGAAAATGCTGGACAATTATTGAAAAAATGTCGAAAAAAAATCTCTTTTTCTTAATTTTGTCCATAATTTTTTCAGAAAAGATGCACTTTTGGAAAAATGGTACTTGACTTTTTTCATCTTAATAGAAACTTTATTTTTTCTTCAGAAGGTTTTCCAGTATCCCAAAATGTTTGCTTTTGTAACCTTGTTTAATAATATTTTTTTTTCTGATAAATATCATATAGGAGTGAGTATATCTTTCAAAACTAGCTTTTTAGAGGCGGTTCAACTAATTTTTCTGCTCTGCTTTAAATGCTAAAAATATTTATTTAAATTTTAAATGGGTTGTAATTATCTTTGGCAACAGCCACTGGCGATATATATGATATTCTAGAATAAAAGTTTTTAATGATATTTCGTTTATCGAAGCATCATAATATCAAGACGGTTTATGAGTATGATTATAGCTGTTTGGAAGGGAGGGGGGTGTTGTTACCTATTCTAAAATAACTGAAGGAAACAATTTTACAAAAGCGTTCCGACTGCTTAAAACTGTAGATGTATAGTTTTGAACCGTTTTTATTGTAGACAAACAAAGGTTTTACCAACTTAACAGTTCATGTTGTCAAAGGTAGGATGGTTTTTAGTTGGCGTGTGTCAACTTATGTACTCTGGGGATGCCTAAAATTATCTACATGCCTGATAACGTATTCCTTAAAAATATATTTACTAGAATCAAAAATTGTTGCTCAATATGCACTTAATTTTCAGCAATCAAGTATATATAGATTAAAAGCATTGATAAAGCACTATGTGATTGACATTATCTAGATTAATTAATTAAAAAATATTTTAGGAAAGTGCTAATTTAAGAAAAAAAAACATTAATTTATCCCGTTACCAGATCCCAGTGCGCGGAGCGTCTATTGTTAAGCGCCCATATCATGGTTTTGCCGTAATTTACGGGACCCTGGGCGCCAACATAACCGTCTTCCGATATGTGGACGTCATTTCCTGGATCCTCACGTCAAAATCCGGATATTAACCGGTCATCACCCCGATGGGGTTAGTTTACAACCCTTTTGCCCCTTTTGATCCACCGTGCTAAGCTTTATTTAGAGATGTATTGAGCTTTTAACGTTGTTGATAATTTTCTCAGTTTTGCTGATATTAGATAAATATATACTGGAAATTTTAACCAGGATGTCACGTATATATAAACAGAGGAAAATGTGCATAACAAGATTTATTTTAATATGAGAAAACATATAAAACAATAGGAATGAAGTGAATGCGCCAATTGTTAAATTTTAAAATTACTACCGAGAACGTCATAAATTCATGTCTGCACAACTTCAGTGCCGTCTTTGTTAGCATTAACACTGTTCTGTTGACGTTTTAATAGCAACTACCTCTTTTTCTGTTTTTTTGATTCTTCAGCACCGTTTAGCAATAGAACCGGGTTGGATATACTTAAGTTAGCTTTGTGTGGTTTTTGCTAAATTATCGCACAAGTAGCAAAACTTGACTAAACACGAATTGTCAGTTTGAGTAACATCGCAAAGTAATGTAATTTCATAGGTTAGCTCCATATTCATCAACAATTAGTCGCGAAGTATAGTGTTTGAGCCGGATATCTTGGTCGCCAACACTTGCTTTACTCAAAATACTCAAGCAGTGACCCTATTAGAATGAATGGTGATGCTTTCTTGTTCAGTTAGTTATCTTCTTTTTATGTTCGGCACACACTGCACAAAAGGAAAAGCCTATACCACTTAACGAGCGGTGCGTGAACGGGGATACCGGTTGACGTTGATGGATTGAAGCACTGTAGGTTGTAGTTTTCGGGAAAGTTGTTACTCAGAAGTTCATTCAATAGCGAGGAGAAAAAGGAGTCCCATAGCAGCGACGTGCTAGGTGTTCGCAACTGAATCCTATGTTGATGAGCAGCTTGCGTCTGACGGGTGTTTCTGTTTGGCGGAATCATAAGTGCCTGTTACTGTTAGTAGTAGTTTGGGTAGTTAAGAAGTAGGTTTACCACTTTTCTTGAATCTTCAAGGCTACCAAGGTCCTAAGTCCACTGTGGGTTGTCCATACACGGATTGCTCTTCTCTGTATGGAGTTCAATGTCTTGAGCAAGTGTTTGGCTGCCGAGTTCCGTACGTGGGAACATTATTCTAGAGATGGTATATTGTTCTGGACCTTATAGAGCAGAAAAAGCCGATATGGTATATACAATTTTTGCTCTAGAGAGTGCTCCAAGATTTGGGCTGCTGTCATGGCGATTTTGGTGACGTGGGTACGCCAGAGATGTTGTTTTCTACGATAACGCCCAGCAAGCTTATGGATGATGCCAAACTCGGTGTTTGTCCTGTCATTGATAAGTCAGGTCCTGCATTGTTTAATATTTTTGAGATTACATATGCTTGAGTCTTGGCTGCATTAAACTGTACATTATTTACCCCACCCCCATTCTACGATAGTGTTCATATCCTTATTAATGGCATCAATTTGATTTTCGCGCTCGCGTTGCGTTGGGAGCGAGCAGCGGCCATCGGAGTCTGCGACATGTATGAGGATATAAGAAAGCTGTCATCTGAAAAGCTGTAAATAGAATAATTTGTGTTGTGTAATAGATCATTGATATAAAGCAGGAACCGTGTGGAAGATAATATACACACTTAAGGAACTCCATTGATGTCCATTAATGCTAGCTGTCGATGGTTTTGGTCCATAGGTAGGTCAAGTAAGTCAAGAGATCTCCCGTTGATCTGGGCTTGCGGAAGCTATACTGGCGATCGCTTATGATGCCTGCCGATTCGAGATCTTTAAGAACTGTTTGTTGAGCAGTTTCTCGTTGACTTTGGACATAATGAGAACTAAGGCAATTGTACCGTAGTTATTTCGAATCGTCTATTTTACTTTCTTCAGAATTGATTGCACCTAAACACGCATTTCCAGCTAGAGACGGAAAGCATGCAGTTCTATATGATAGGGAGAAAATACTGCATAGTGGAACTGTTAGTTCAGAAGCAAATTTTTTAGCATTATTGGAGGAACGCCATCCGGTCCTGTGGTTTTGCTAGTGCCTAGGCCATTGAGTATCCGTTTCACTTTGTGTTGACGAAATATTAGACAGTACCGGAATTCACTATGGGGGTTATTGGGACAGTTTCTCCCTGACGATCTAAGGCAGAATTTAATGCACACATTTTGGTAGGAATGTTCGCCTTTTCTGCTTTTGAGCAGTCACCTTGGTCAGTGTTGGGACTGGTCTTTGAGAAACCCTGATTGCTCGCTTTGGCAACTGACTAAAAAGAACCTCATCCGTGAGGACAGTTGAGAAGCTTGCTCCCAATCTGCTCGTTATATCCTTTCTTGCTCTCGTCAAAGGTCCACTTACACTGGTTTCTGTGATAAATATATTTCGATTTTCGGCTGTCGGACCTCGGCGCCATTCGCGGTAGGCTACAGTGTAGCACTCAAGTTTTTTGCAAACCATGGTTTTCTGTTTGAGATACGTTTTATAGAAGAGGGGACGAAAGCTTCCATACAAGCTAGGATAACTTGAGTTACCTCATGAGCATATTCAGAAGTATTTTGATTTCTAAGCGCCATGATATAGGGTTTCGAGTAACAGTTCAAAAGATTTTCAGTTGATTGTTCCCATTCTATGATCCACAGTCTCAGGATTTTTAAATGGAAACGTACCTGTCTAGTAATAGCCGTGCAGTCTAGTTAATTACTATGTTACCCTCCTTGTAGTCTGCATTGCCTTTCCCATCACCCAGTTCTGCCATAATTTTCTTTTGGTGCAATCTATATGTCCTGATCCTACAAAACTTCTCAAACTGCGTTCAGGTGAACATTTTTATTATTTCTTGTCTGATTAAATCACGGAAAACTAACCTGCTGTTCATCTGAAACGCACATGAAATGTTTTTAGTCTAGTTTTAGTAAACAATTACCTAAACTTTTTATAAAATTTCATGTGTCCCGAAAACTTACAAGCATTTGTCTTATTTTTTGTTTTTTTTATATCTAAATAATTCTTAGTCCAAATCTAAAAATCTAATTGGAGATTTTTTGATACTTTTAGTTTTGTCCAAAAGATGACGTTTTAAAAATAAAAGGTGACATTTTTACTCATTTGACTGGAACTCTTAAGTAAGATTTGCTTATTTTTTCTTTTGACTAATATCCCCTTCGCAAATATAACTCTATACTTTAACCTTTTCGATCCTAAACCTATAAATTATTAGACCATTTTATCCATTTCAACAAAAGCAGGAATTTTTACAAAAATATATATATTTATCGTAAACTCACATAATTAGTTTCTAATTCCCCTGCGTAAAATTTAATAATTGAGAAAATAGTCTTATCTTGCAATACTAATTATCCGAACATTTCAAATGCAGTTTACTTTAAAAGAATAATACCTTTTTTTTAATAAAGTAATAATTTATTGAAGTTAGTTAAATTTGAAACTTAAAAATTTTCAGATCGCACGACAGAAGTAAAAACTTAAATAAACAGCATCTAAAAACTAAATAAAATTTAGCTAAGCTGCCAGTGGAAATACGTGCATGAAAAGAGAATAAAGGATACATACTGACATAATACATAGTTATTGTAATAATTGTTTATTATGTTTTTACTTTGGCCGTTGGGTTAGTTTAGGTTCGTTTGGGTTAATGTTCTACAGGGACCGACAAGATATAAAGAGTAATTCAAACAAGACCCTAAATGCTCTATATCTGTTGTTAGAGCCAAACTCGAAGTGGCGAAAATTTAAAATTCAACTAGTTCACCCTGTATAAAACAGGTCATCATTTCTAAAATGACCTCTTGTTCGGTGTTTGGCATAGATTCTCGATAAGTGATTGGCTTGGGTTAGTTTGGGTTGGCATATAAATCGATGTTTTTACATTTTCCGTCAAAGGTCAATTCTTCCATCATTTTCAAAACGGAGAAGCATTTGGAGAATATTTCTTCTAGAAATTCCCCATCGAATGGTTATCCTGGTTTTATTGATCCATGCGACTTTTTCAGCGCTAGGACAACACAAAATAGCCTCTTTTCCAAAAATATACGCCCCAAAAAATGCTCGCCATTTTCCGATTCTCGCCAAGTTCGGAATACCGTCGAAAAGATTGTGTCCACCAAAGGACCCCGCAGGGAGTTTAAGGAAAAGTGGTTCTGGTCAAATTGGGTAAAATTTTGATATGATGATGTTGATTTCGAGTTCCCGATCAAAAGTTATCATTGCACCAACGAAATCGTTCGAGCGGTTTTCGAGATATTGGCTGCCAAATACCATTTTGGGGTATGCGGTAAAATAATAAGGCTTAGTATTGAGAGGATTCCACAAATTGTAAATGCGGTTTTGTTGTCACTTATATGCTACGAAATGACCATAATTATGCTTAAAATATTGAACACATATACTTGGAATATCAAAAAAGACATTCACATTGTACATGGTGTGGCAAAAATTAGGCAAAATACTAATAGCTATCTTTTCCGTCAAATAATAATTATTAATAGTACCGGTGCAAACGATATTAACTAATATATCTAAGAATGTCGTATATATACCAGGTAAGTCAAGAAAGTAATTTTTAACCTACAAGGTGCGTCAAAAAAGTCGCAACAACGTTACCAATAGAAAATATACCTATCTCCTCTCAACGAATTTTTTATTAATGCTATACATACTTCACGAAAATAAATTAAAACACAAAATGTCACATACGTACCAGGGAAGTCAAAAAATTATTGTTAATATACAAGGTGAAAGGAAAAGTAACACTTTTCTGCTAGACCGACTTCTAGCCTTTAGCGCGCTATAGCAGCATATCGATCGGTATTATTCTTCTTAACTTATTAAGCAAATATTTCTTGGACATTTACGATAGTCTGTAAAAAAATATTTGATTATAAAAACGGCTATACGGTAAATAGAAAAATAATAACCAGAGTAGTTTTATTTTAAAACAATTCTTACCGTTATCCGTTATACAATAATTTGGATATTGGCATTATGTCTTCTGTTACCACCATCCAAAACCGTTTCTAAGCTGAATATTTTACAGTGGCTTCGTATCGCTAGTAACCCAGATATCACAAAGCTGACGCAACATGGGCACACGTTCCTAGTGTCCTTGCACCAGATTTACAAGTACAGTAGTATCCTCGAATTGCATCTTCTTTGTATTCAATGAGCAATTGATGTTTAATCGCATTTCGGTGGCGCGAGTAAATGCGCAACCTAATTATGTTTTGATTATCCATTAGTGTATCTATTTGAAGTTCGTTATCCTCTGAGTTGTATCTTGAATGTAGAAAGGAGCAAGATTAAGCTGATATATGCCTATATTAATGTCCTTTAGATAATCCATATGATGACGGGGAAACGCAAGGACGTGATCTTGATTTAAACGTCCTACATCTGGCATTTCTATATCGAAGATTTTCTTGTTCGACTTTTATTTGGAGGTTGTTTATTTCTCTTGACCTTGCCAATATCTCATGAGCTAATTGTACTGTGGCTCCTTGCATAGCTATAGGTTCCCGATATTTGTTGATAATAGCACCACCACAGATCCTGTGGTAATATGGGAGATTGGTATCGTTTCTGAGAAAAACTTAGAAACTGTTTGAATATGTCCATTCCTAGCTTCCACAATCCATCGAGTTTTAGTTACTAAACGAGAAGCATTCGCTTCCTCTGTAGTCAGTTGTTGCTGTCCGGATCTTAGTTGGCAAGGCATATCCAATACCCAATTGTTGTAAAAATGGCATGGCATCGCGGTAACCTCGATCCACAACAAAAATGTCGATTTGTTGAAACCAGTTCCGAATTCCTTGAATTTCCCTCTGATATTCATTCCTGAGCATTGAAGCATCATTGTTGCGGGAATCTGAAAAGTATGACCCATGAATAGTTAAAATATCGCCATTCGGGATAACAATTAAGGCCGGTTTTAACAATTGGTACCCTATGTGGGTACAGAATGTCTGCCGTAGTACTTGAGAGTTGCTACTTTTTGGAATAGCACATTAAGTATCTTCTATATAAGCGATAGCTTTTCTTTCGATTGTGACTGTATTATATAGCTCATTAGCAAAGTTGGTAACATGCCTTTCTATATACTGATGCCCCGTAATTGCGTGTAGGCCTATATTTTGAGGTACAAATCTTGTAATAATGGTTGCCGTACTTTGCCTATATTCCAATTAACAGTTTGTCGCGTAGAATAATTAAAAATAATTTTATTAAATTCATCAGAAAGTCCTTGCTATAACTTGGCGAGAAAGGCCAGCAAATCTTTTCTGTTAACAGTAAGGTTACCTCTAGGTGTAGGTATATGATGGCTATATTGAAACAAATCTACAAACTGCTCTTTGGTTATTGCAATCATGCACTGGAATTCTTCATTAGAAAAACTATTTTCATCAATATAGTTCCAGTAACTATTACAGGTATTTGCTTTTCTGAGCTCTTGCAATAAACAAGCAAGTTGGGGGCCTTTGACGACATAGGGTCTGTTTACGTATTGCTAGCCTGGAAACAACGGCCTGAGTAGAAAATCTTGTTCATCTAAATATTTATTACAACATTGACCATGCTCTGGTACGTATATATTTTGCGAAATTAAGATATTTGTACGACATTTTATTGAAAGTCGTGGTTGATTTTCGTTGTCATGGCATGTTATGGATGTTGCATTACTTAGACTGGTTAAAACATAGGATAATTTTCTATAGGCTGAATTTCTGCCCCCTTCCCAAGAAAAGATGCTGGGTGCGCCTCTGTGATACTGTACAGTCGGCACGGTAGGTCAAGCCAGCTAGTAGATGGGCAGCTCTACGCTGTAAGTAAAAAATTCTCGGCGTCCCAGCACTTTAAATGTGTATACAGTGTGTACAACAATTTTGGAACAAATTCATTATTAAGTATACATTATGGTAATTCCGTAACATTAAATCGCATTTACTGGTGCCACCGCAATGCGATTAAACATCAATTGTTCATTGAATACCAAGAAGATGCAATTCGAGGATACTACTGAACTTGTAAATCTGATGCAAGGACACTAGAAACGTGTGCCCATGTTGCGTCAGCTTTGTGATATCTGGGTTACTAGCGATACGAAGCCACTGTAAAATATCCACATACAACCTTATTAGAATTAGAAACGGTTTTGGATGCTGGTAACAGAAGAGATAATGCCAACATTCAAATTATTCTATAACGTTAAGAATTGTTTTAAAATAAAACTACTCTGGTTATTATGTTTCTGTTTAAATCAAAAAAATTTTTTTCGATTACAAATCGATAGGTATAAGTTTCAGAGCGATCCAACGTACCGTTATGAAGTTTTTATCCCGATTGGTCTCGCCCTATTGAAAGCCGTTTTTGTAATCAAATTTTTTTTTACAGGATGCCGTATACGTTTCCAAGAAATGTTTGCTTAATAAGTTGAGAAGAATAATACTGATCGATATACTGCTATAGCGCGCTAAAAGCAAGAAGTCGGTCTAATAGAAAATTGTTACTTTTCCTTTCACCTTGTATAATAATTGTTTTGACCTCCCTGGTACGTATTTGACATTTTGTTTTTTAATTTATTTTCGTGAAGTATAGTATTAATAAAAAGAGCGTTGAGAGGAAATAGGTATATTTTCTATTGGTAACCTGTTGCAACTTTTTTGACGCACCCTGTACGTTAAAAATTACTTTTTTGACTTACCTGGTATATATACATTTTTAGATATATTCTAGTTAATAACATTTGTACCGGTACTATTAATAATTATTATTTCAGGGAAAATATAGCTATTAGCATTTTGCTTCATTTTTGTATTTTTGTCACACCCTGTACAATGTGAATGGCTTTTTTGATGTTCCTAGTATATGTGTTCAATATTTTAAGCATAATTATGGTCATGTTGTAACATATAAGTGACAACAAAACTGCATTTACAATTATTTGTGGTATTCTCTCAATATTAAGCCATATTACTTTACCGCATACCCCAAAATGGAATTTGGCAGCCAATATCTCGAAAACCGCTCGAACGATTTCGTTGGTGCAATGATAACTTTTGATCGGGAACTCGAAAACAACATCATATCAAAATTTCAGCAAATTTGACCGGAACTACTTTTCCATAAGCTCCCTGCGGGGTCCTTTCATAAAAATCAACTATTTTTTTCGACAGTTCTCGCGCACCAAAGAAAACGTTTGAAAAAATCGCGCATTTGACGTATAGGTACTAGTTCGAAGACGGAAAATCAGATCGCCAAGAAAATTGTTAACTACCTGGCCGCAAGAATTGCCTAGAAACGCTTCAAATTGGAAAACTCCATTCTTGGCCGTTTTTAAGCCTAAATATCTAAAAATTACCCGAATTAGCGTTAATATTAATCTGACGTTTGACGTAAATGAAATGATATAGATATTGTGCAAACTTCGGGGGCGCAACCAACTAAAACTAATCCAAACTTGGTTTTTACATTTTTCAAATTTCATTAATGGCATCTAGCTCCGCCCATTAACTGTCACTTTTTTGAAGTCGGATTGATTAATTACGATCCATAAGAGGAACGGTAGTGTGGATGTACTTTTGCACATTTGGCAGATATTATAGAGTAGTAACTTAAGTAGGTTTTCAACTGTCTCTACTAATACTGGCAACACCAACGCTAAAGCAGTAAGTATTTAGGCCATTATTTTATAAAAACTTTATAAAGACAGCGGTTAATAATGCTTAATAGTGGGTATCAAGCACTAATAGTAAAGGCGCATAATTTACCTATTCTAAAATATTAATATCCAACATAGTTTCTATGATATTATTATCGGGACCCATAAACTTCTGGAAAAGCTTTCAAGTAGAAGTTATATACACTAAATTAACTAATAAAATTTCGATTTGCCTTAAACGGCATCTAAAATTCATGATGGAGTGCTATACATATTCAAAATTGTTCTAGTGGAACAACTGATAAAACATCGCTTTGAGTCATTCTCATGAAAATAGGGAACTTGAATAGATAATTTTTAGTTTTACTTACAGTTATCAAGAGCATAATAACAGTATATTTTAGGGCTTATTAACATATTATAGGTTTTAAAGAGGAGAATTCAATACAATTCAGTATGGCCATAATTGATGATGAAATCGGTGAAGAGGTGGGAGGTTATAAAAATTCTCAATTTCGTGATGGGATACGATTTTTTGAGGTGTAAAAATGTAATACTTAGAATGAATTTATCTTTAAAAAGATACATTGTATATCACTGCCATAAAATAGTTATTTATGCAACAAATGTGTAAAGTATCCTTTTTAATGAGTGGGAATATTGTCAATCCCATGAATAAAAAAGGGTACTTTACACATGAGTAACATTCAAATATTTTTCTACTTCTGAAAATAAGCAGTAATATTATTAAATAACTTTAGGCACTAGTGCATAAAATAAATAATTGTACGCACTAGTGCGTAAAATATATTATTTTACGCACTGCCCTAAATGTTAAAAATATGTCAGATTCACTTTAGGCACTAGTGCGTAAAATAACTTATTTTACGCACTGCACATTAAAAAGGCCGATTGTAAGAAGCTTACAGAGTGCGTAAAGTGGGTATTTTAAGCACGATAGTAGAAAAAGCACTTTTTATCCAGATAAATTATAAAATGGTTTCAGCGACGCAATATTTCTCTCAAGTTTCAGTTAAGAAATATTTTTCTTCAAATTTAAAAACTAGAGACTTGTAAGTTCTACTTAATAAAAAAAAATATCTAGATGAGGATTTTTTGGCTATATTTATGTTAAACATTAAACTATATATTATATCCATGTTATTGTTCACCCAACCTATATGGAAATTTTTACTAAATTCTCAACGCTTCAAAAATGTCCAGAAAACTTTCATATTACCACACATGATTGTGTGGTTCAAATTTGCAAAGGCTCTTATTAATCTTGTATAAAAAAGAAATAACTACATACTCGCAAACATACATACTTTTCCTCAAATAGAGGGTGGAAGCTATAATGCTTTCAAAAATAATAAGAAATTTTTATGTAATAATAGGTTTGTTCTAGCATGACATTTCGGACGGTTTGAAGCCATCGGAGTTTGCGCATAGCAATAAAAGGGACGCTTATATCGTTATGCGCAAACTACGGATGGCTTCAAACCGTCCGAAATGTCATGCTAGAACAAACCTAATGATATATTAAGTTTGAAATTTTTCGATGAATCAAGTTGTCGGTTACTTGATTTGTCCAATATTTTAAAATTTAGTTTGTTGTTCAATTACTGATTATTTTCAAAACATGTTTAGGTGAGAAACGTAAGATTTATCTTTGAAGTTCAGCTTCCAATTTCAATCATTAAACCCAGTGGCGTAACAAAAATTAAGTGGGCTCCCCCGCAAACATTGTCAGGGGTCCCCTACTCTATAGCGAGTGGAAAATGATAATTCCTATTTTCGACGTAACATATACGTAATATTCCAGCAAACGTGACGCAATATCAACATTTTGAAACAGTGTAATATTGCTTACTATATATGACAGTAGCGGGGGTAGAAGTTATCGGGCCTCATAGAATACAAATGACAGAAAACAGTAAACATGTGTAACAGTTCGATTTTGACAAATTTAAAATGTTATTTATATGCCGCATTTAGGAAAGAAAGATGCTGTATCTTGCACTCTTCGGTTCATTAATTCTAAATTTATTGATTCTACTTGCTAAGAATTCGCTTGAAATTGCCGATTTTCCTAATATGAATTAACTATATTCTAAGAATAGGGTGACTATATATTTGTATTAGCATTTATAATACGTTGCGCCTCTATTTATTTTAGTTGATAAGCGATGCTTATTATTAGAATAGGTTGGCTTGATGTATTACATTACGGTAAAACGGTCTACGAGCCGATTTATATTTTTAAGAATTCTGTTAACCTGCAAATACGCTGCATTTGACTTGTTGATCCATATTTTAATTTTGTTGGCATATTTTGTTAACTTTTTGGGAACCCTTTGTTTGCGGAGCACCAATTACCGGCTGCCATTCCTGAAGATCGTTTATTGCTTTATACGGCAGAGTTGTTTTTGTGAGGTTCGTTCCAAATAATAGGAATGGGCTATCCATCCGTGTTTGTGGCTTTCGATTTAGATTTTTAAAGGTTTATTATTCTCCTAAGAGTATTTCCTAGCATTTCTTGAAAAATTAAATTTTAGCTCACTATTCGTGGCTTCCGCCGTCGGCGCCGTTTATCATCCTAATAAACGAGAATTAAGGCGTTTATTGTCTTGGAATTATTCCCCGTATCGAAATCGCTCGGCTTGTTTCAGTCCATCCCTACTTCTAAATGGGACGAAAGTAAAGGCAAATTGACGAAAACTACCGAGAGTTGTTTCTAGTTTGATCGTTTGGCGAGGAGAGAAGCGTTCTGCTAATGCAGTCGTAGAGACACAACATTTTATTGTGATTCAATTCTACCCTTTCTTTTTGACACGACCGATTAATCGGGATCTAAAGTCTATTCGAATTTCATTTACGCCACATGAAAACAATATCACGTGCTCCACCACAGCCAAGAGCGGGCCGTTTTGCATTCCTATTGGTGAATCGGTCATAAATTATTCGATACGCCGCCCAGTTATTTTGACCAGGGTCGAATTCAGTTTTCGCTGTGATTCCCCTGCTTGCAAAAGACGTTTTGTGTAAAGTAATTACAGTGTTTTTTCGAAATAAAAGCTTATACTACTTCGTACGGTGAAGTTATTGACAATTTTTTGCTTTTTAGATTAGTTTCAGCATTTTTAGTTACACTTTTTTGATTATTTAGTAACGTACGACCCTATGCAATTCAGGCATACATGTGCTTTTGTTTATATCAGACGTAAATGAAATTTGAATAGACTATAGATATTGCTGTCTTAGAGGCTTTCCACATTCATCATATAAGACCGAGACCGACGAATCTCTCATAGTTAGCCCTCACACACATAATCGAGGTCTTTTTTCCGAAGGGCTAGCACGTTTTTCCGGACGGTACAACCTCTTTCCCGGAAGGTCACCACGCTTACCTGCAGGCCACACGTTTACCTGCAGCTAGAATCATCCTGTTCTAGTGGGTTGGAAGCATGCTTTACCAGCAGCACTTATCAGCCAATCTCGACACCAAGCTATCGAGACCTCGGCTAGATCTTCCCTCGAGGCCATCGAGAAGCAGTACCTGATTTATCTATAAGTGCCCGGCGCCTCCACCAGAGTTCGACGACCGGATTTGGAGTATTGTACAGAAGCTTTATATTTCATTGAGTCGTTTGTTTATCCGTTTAATATAATCGCTTCTAGTTATCCTTCTGTTGAAATAAATCAAATTTTTACCGCCAAGCTTCGAGATAGTTCATTGATTTTATTTTCATTTATTCACTGGTTTATCAGACCAGTTAATCTGTTTGCTCTGAATTTTCTCTCTTTTCAATATACGTCAAGCGTTGGCTCAATAATTTTATTCCTTTCATTCATTTATCAAGTAATATAACCGCTCTGAAGTTTCTCTCTTTATAATATGAATCAAGCATCGACAGCCACGCTTCGAATAGTTTTATTCTAGTTTTGTTCCTTTATTAACTAATCGAGTCATTTGATTTCATTATTGGGGCAGTTCATTGCTACATATTATTATCCCTACATTTAAAATCGGTGCAGCTATTAGCGCACGCATACCTAGTGGTAATTAGCGTCAAAGTGATCACTTCGATAAGTAGTATTTAGTGCATTTATTGATAAGGCATACAGAATCAAGTATTAATAATCGATTTGGTATCTGTACAATCTCCATATTGTACCCTATCAATTTCGTTAATAGTCATCCGGCCTTCCTTGGTCTTTGGATATCGCAAACTTTACTGTACATCGTTGCGGTGTTTAAAAAAAAGAACTTAGTAGCCAATGTATTGTTCCTTAAATGTTTAAATTCTGTTTTCTTGATAAGTTAAGTTAATTGTTCATAATCCCACCTATATTCTCGTTTTCTTGTTGGTTTGAAATTGAGTACCGGTTTATTTTATGAGCTGACCTAGCCACCCTGCACAACACCAGCAGAGCTTTTTCCGTTTAGTTGGCTAGAACGGGTGGCCCTCAAATCACCCCACGACAGGGGCCGGGCTTTGCAATACAACTCTCCGGGACTAGATTTCTTTTTAATTAATTAGGGAAAAAAAA
The DNA here is from genome assembly GCA_016904865.1 of Pissodes strobi. NCBI lineage: Eukaryota > Metazoa > Arthropoda > Insecta > Coleoptera > Curculionidae > Pissodes > Pissodes strobi. Next base: position 515,263 of record MU182148.1, read on the forward strand.
AATCTTTACTTTCATTTTAAATTCAACCAGAAAAACGTGTTGCACATAAATAATCAACAAGTTAGCACAAGTCACAAACATTATGTCACAAAGTAATATAAGGAACGGTATTATAAAAAACGGCCAGCTCGTTGAGAGTTCTTTTTGCAAAATCATTTCGTCCATATTTAATAATTTAACAAATTCGCGTTCGATACTGATCAAGAATAAATCCGAAACGCGGTGTGGTTCCATGGTGTTAAGTAAACAGGTAAGTATTTACTATTTTCAGTTTCGAAAAATATCTTTCCTCTGATGCCACCCTAACTGGTAAAGTTAGAAATAACATCACCGCACTAGATACATCTGGAAAATTTGGAGAATCCCACTGATTTTTATTAATAAATGATCCGCAAATTTATACATTTTTTCAATTTTGAAATACTATCTCCAAGTTCTAAATTGCGCGCTTTCACATACAATTCGTCTTCACGTATCGAAGTTAATTTCTCAGGATATAAAAAATAAAATTATTTTGAATTGCATTAATACTTTCAAACTTTATTTTAATTTTTTAAATGTGATTCCGATAATGGATCGTATTTGGCAAGTAGTTCTAAAACAAATATAAAATTACCTTTATTAGTTGAAATAACGTCATCTATGGCCACGAAAAGGTAAATCACATGTGGCCAAGATAATAATTACGTCAGTTATTCGATTAATTATTTTTTTCCATCTCTGTATAATTGGTTGATTACCGAACTCCAACAAGTATCTTTTTTTCCATGAATCATAAACGAAATATGCTCGTAAATGTACAACCGAATTTTCGTGATCTTTCACTTTTTTGAAAAATCCTTGCCAATCTTTAATCCCTCTGCACCACGAGTCTTTGAAATTTTTGTCGTTTCGGTCTGCAAAAAGCCAGCATGCTTCACAATATGCAGCTTTCAATCTAGGGTAATGACAAACTCATATCCTTTCTGCCCGAAATCCAGTTTTTGCGATAAAACTATTATAACTGCTACCAAAGAAAATTCTACTACGAATATAATATTCATTGCTGCTACTAAATGACCGTTTTTTTTCGTCTATGGCGAAATTATGCTACGGTTTACAGCACCCAATTTTTAAAATGCGGTTTTTCATTTCAGAGTCTACCATTTTGTCGTTATAAAGGGCTAAGTCCGAATGTAATACATATACTTCATTGCTTTCCTTTTAACAAATATGCATTAATCCATAAACATACATGTTTTGTTTTTTGTTTTGTTATTCCTCATTCGCATGCCGAAATTCTTTTACGCTGTTATGTCTAGTACCTATAGATCTTTAAGTTGCTATTTATCAAAATATCATAATTCAATAATTTTAAAAATAACATTATTTATGATTTATGAAATGAAATACATATCTGTTAAAAGCAAAGCTGGCCGCAGATTTTGAATGGGGGTCGATCATCCGTCAATATGGGCTCCCAGCTGGGCGCCCCCCCCCCCCCCCC
>MU182149.1:0-28543 GCA_016904865.1 Pissodes strobi
TACTTTATCTGTTATAAAATATTTCTTAGCAAAATAATCCAAGGTGGCAGTGCAGATTTCACAATTTTTGTCTACCCCAGCAAAATCAGCATGCGCCCACCTCATGCAAGAACAACACTGAAGCCATATTTGTTCTGCTTTTGATATTTTGTATTGCGCTGTACAGTAAATATACGAGCAGCCGTCATAACCTTCTTCAGAAACCGAGTCCTTTGCTGTTTCTGATTCAGGTTCCAAGATCAACTTCTTAATTACCCTTCTTCTTTTTTTTTCAGAAATTTCGGTTTGGTTACTCCCTCGGTTTATAACGTCTTGCTCTTCATTCTGATTTCTTGGGCTTATGGCCTTTCTCACCCCTAGGCTCTAGCTCTGTTTCGGCCTTCCTCGTTTGCGTTTCCCTGTCGGTTGCCACTTCATCGCTTGTTTTGGGTATCGTTCCTCGCCCATGCGACTGACATGTCCAAACCATATTAGCTGTTTTCGCTCTATATCTCCTGCGATTGTTCCCTGGCGACCCATTTGTTCTTTAATTGTTTCATTTCTTATTTATCTTCTCAGTGCATCCATCCCAACCGTTTCAACTTTCTTCTTTTGTCGCTCGGAAATTCTCCACGTCTCTGCTCCATATAGTAAGCTGCTTTGATCAATGTGTTATATATGTTAAATTTTCTTTTTTTTTCGTGATATATTTGCTTCAAAGAATTCCGTTCAAGCTTGCTATAGCTCGCTTGCCCTATATGATTCTGCTTTGAATCTCTAACTCGTCCGAACCAGATTGATTAAAGGTTACTCCAAGATATTTGTAATTCTTACAGGACGATATTTGCTGGTTGTTTTCTAGATCCAGTTGTGATGTCATTGAACTGATGCATAGGCATTTTGTTTTTTCGAGATTAATGTTTAGTCCCCATTTGTTATACTCTTCTAGCAGTTTTCTCATCATGTATTCCATGTCTTCTTTGTCGTTAGCGATGACCACCTGATCGTCTGCGAATTGTAGAGTATACAGGTATGCGTTATTCAATTCTATACCCATGCCATGCATCTTTCTTTTCCATTCTCTTAAGGAGGCGGCTATATATATTTTGGATAACGTTGGGGAAACACAACATCCTTGTTTGTTTATTGCCACTTTTTATTTTGGAGTTTATCATAGAGATTCTTGAGGGCTTTCACTTATGTATGGGTAATATTTGATGTTTCCAAGACTTGCCATACTTTATTTATCGGGAGGCTATCATATGCTTTCTGCAGATCAACGAAAGTTATATGTAGTTCTCTGTTAGTCGCGACTTTCTTTTCAATTATTTGTTTAAGGACAAATATATTGTCTGTACACGATCGACCTGCTCTGAAACATGCCTGTTGTTGTTCTTCGACAGGAGTATATTCTTCCTCTATAAGGTTACGAAGTATTCCTCCATATAGCCGGCTTATCGTGCTTGTTACTGATATTCCACGGTAATTCTCGCACTTACTGCGGTCGCCTTTTTATGTATAGACGAAATGTATGCAGTCGTCCATTCCTCTGGTACTGGATGGTCATCAAGGTAATAGTTGCAAATTTTAGTGAGCATTCTATAGAGTATCTGGCCCGTTCTTCAATAATTCCGCAGTTACGCCTTCTGGACCAGTGGCTCTTCCGTTTTCAAGGCAGGATATAGCCGTCTTAACTGTAGTTATCTCTACGCTAATTGGTCCTCCCTGATTATCCACTCGTGATGTATTTAGGTCTTCCCTATATTATTCTCTATGTTCCGTCAGTAGATCCTTGTAGTATTGGTATTGCACCCATTCTTGGAGTTGTATAATTAGTATATTTACATTATCTCTGGTAGGTTTTCGGACGCTATTTATAAACTTCCATGCCTCTGTACACTTTCTCCCTCCAATGTATGTGTCAATCTCCTTACACTTCCTGTACCATATCTCATTTTTTTGTCGTTGTTATAAGTCTACATCATTTTCTTTTTGCTTCGTCGTACTTGTCTTTGTCTTATTGCGATTTTGTGCCGAGCCATTTTAAATATGTTTTCTTTTTCTCGCCTACTTCGCATTCGACCATATTTTATGACTTTGGGGTTTCCGTGCTGTTCCTAATACTTCTTTTACCGCAGCATGGATACTGGTAACTAAATTTGTGTATAGATCTGGAACATTTGCAATTGCTTAACGTTCTTTTATATAGTTCCCTGACACTGTCATGTATGAAACTATTTAAGTTATACTTTGCGAAGTTAATGTCAAGCTCGTTGTTTTTCTTATCCTCGTTATTATTGCCATTATTTTCATACTTGTATGGTATAATAATTTTGGTGCTTAATAGGTGATGATCAGATCCACAGGTCGCTCCTCTCATCACTTTTGTATCATTTACCTGAGCTTTAGTGTCTTGTCTCACTATGACGTAGTCTATTATTGATTTTAGATTTCTTCTGTTCTGTGTCCAGGTGTATTTGTGTATGTCCTTATGTTTAAAAAATCTCTTCAGTTTGTTGTACTGACACAGCTCTATGAGCCTTTGTCCGTTATCGTTAACAGTGCCTTCTCCAAATGGTCCGATCACTTTGTCTTTCTGTCGATGTTAAAGTCTCCCATCAGGATGACGTCTCTCATGTTGTCAACTTCTGCTATAAGGTTTGTTCTAGCAGCGATTTCAAACGGTTCCAAACCGTACGGAGTTTGCGCATAGCCATATAAGCGACGCTTATATCGTTATGCGCAAACTCCGGACGGTTTGGAACCGTTTGAAATCGCTGCTAGAACAGACCTACTATGTCGTGTAGATTTTCGAAAAATTCGTCCTTTACTGTCATATTTTTGTCGTCCGATGGAGCATATACCGCGACAATTGTAATTCTTCTGTTGTGGTATGCTATATTTAATTTCAATATATTCTCGTTCGCTGCATCCCAGCTTGTAATATTTTTCTTTAGTTTCCTGCTTATAAGAAGTGATACTCCATTTTTTGCTCTTTCTTCTTTTGGTACACCTCTGTAGAAGTGTACATATTTTCCGATTACCTCCGAGCCAGTTCCCTTTTTTTGTTTCTGTTAGCGCTATTATACCAAGCTTTATTGTTCGGGTTTTCTCATTATTATCTCCAGTTTTCCTCTTATTCTTGAACATACCATGTGCCCAGATTCATTGTCCTTTTTCGTAGCCGTTTCCGTTGTAGGTTTAATCCATCCGTGTTTCGGAGGCTTGTCTTGGGCTTTTTAGCATTAGGTTTTTCCGGAAGATGGCGAGCTAGCTCATCGTTCCAACCCCCCAACCTGGAGGACCAGGTGATTTTTGCTTGAGGTTTTCTTCCTCTAGATCAGTTGTCTTCCAGGACTTTAAGTACCGTTCCTACCTTTTGACAGTTCTTCCGCCTTCAGGACCTTTTAGTTTTGAATTCTCTTCTGTTCCTTGTTGACCGTGCTTCGATTGTACCCTAGACCGGAGCCCTAACATCTGGGCTAGATGTACTCTGGTTTTTTAACGAGGTTGTTATTTCTCCCCTTCCTCTTTTCCCATCTCTTGTTTGTTCTTTGTTTTACCTCCTCCAACTTAGGAGCAGGATTTAAGACTGCCAGCCTTGACTAAGCCCTGCCCTGACAATAGACTTAATTCTGTTAAAGTGATCCTATCAATTGACATAATACCGTTTTCCTTTCGAGATTTTAATGTAGGAATATGCTCTTGCTCATTTCAGGTTGAAGGTTATTATAAGATCCAGGTTTAGAATTATTATCCGAGCCACCTTGAGGATTACCACCAGGTCCAGGTGGAGGATTATTATCAATACAAATATTTGTGGTTTCTGATGCTTCATACATATTTTCTGAAAACCCGGAAGCATTAATCGGGCAGAATCCAATATGAAAAGCATTTTCAATAGGCGATGCTTTTCCACATGCCTGATTGAACAGTGTGTCACTTTGAAATTGTGTGGCGACTCTACCTGTATTTGTTTTAATACAATTAGATCTCTCTAGGCCATATTAAATTTTTAAAGGCCCAAAAAGGAGACATTCAGCGGTTGCATTCGGCGCGTACAGTGAACAGGCAGGCATAGAAGAACAATGCCTCATTCTTTTGCATCAACAAGAGTATCCAGGTATTTGTGGCTTAAATGTCCATGCACAATTTAAAAATCCTTTTCAATAGGGGAAGCTTAAAGATACATTTTTGTAAGCATTGTAATCTGCACTGCGAAAAGACAGGCGCCGTAATTCATCCAGGTTCTTGAACAATGCTTAGGGCTTAGGGTTCTAGCCGGGGCATGGTCAAACAATTCCTTCTTCATGATTTTGCGCCTGTGCCCCCGCTGCGGATGTTCCCTCTGGTTTTCGTAAAGATATTTCCGGATTTACCTTTCTAATTGCTCGCAATGAATCCTTTCCTGCTGCTTTAAGACATCGCTGTGTCATTTTACCCGACTATGTCATTTTGTATACCTTTCCCCTACTTCTACCGACTAAATGTCAAATTTTTCAAAACAATCATTTAAAAAGTTAATAAGAAGTCCGCCCACCAATATGATTAATTATTATTGAATAAGATCGGTTATTTTTCTATGTAGACAATAATAGCCCGAGGGGACATATCAAAATCTGGTTGACGAATACCCGAAATTCTTGATGAAGGACAACATCCTGCCCACCATCATATTTCACATTCCTGATAGGGGTGCGTGCGTGTTTTTTTTTCTGCTATTTCTGCATATTTTCGTTTCTTTAGCTTCTCTTATTTGGACTTCTGTATGGATGTTCTTACACGTACCTTAATCACCCTTTACAAGTCTTCTTCTTCCATTAGCTCTAGGATTTTGTCAGTTATCCACTTGTTGGTTGTGTCAGGCTTCGGTAGGTTCTTTCAATACTCTTCACTGTGGGGTTTAAATTTATAACAATTTATACCTCAATATTCAATACCGAAGCAAAGCCATTACATATGACCAACATAAAATAGTGAGAAAAAGGATAAATGAAAAAATACAAGAAATCAAGAGAAACTACTGGGAAAATTTTTCAACAGATATGGAGCACGACGTTTACGGAGGATATGTTATGAAACCGAAAAAGCCGTAAATTAGTATGTACAAATAAACAAAATAACGACAGAAGAATGGAAAAAACATTTTCACGAACTTTATGACAACACCACACATGGAAATACTGAAGACGAAGAAATGTCAGAAGCAAATATCACCAGATGGTCTGTTACAAGAGAACGAATAAAAGAAACAGTCCCTAAACTAAAGAACCGAAATGCCACAGAATTAGACAATATACCTAATGAGCTGATTAAATATGATGGAGAAGTGCTCTGTGAGGAACTATATTACCTTTTACAATAAAATATTCACACTCAATAGATTCCCAGAAGAATGGAAGGAAAGTATAACTATTCCTATCTTTAAAAAAGGATCAAAATCAGACCCCAAAAGCTATCGCGGAATAACTCTCTTAAGCACAGCTTTAAAATTCCTGACGAAAATAATCACTGAAGAGGTGGTACACACTGGTATCAGCGAAGACAACAGGGCTTCAGACAAAACAGATCGACGATAGATGATATATTCATTCTAAGCCAAATTACAGAAAAAAGCATTGAATTTGGCAAAACAGCTTTCATGTGCTTCATAGATCTCACGCAAGCGTTCAATAGAGTGAAACTCTCTGACGTACTGAAAATACAAGAGAAAAGAAATCTGAACCCTGTGACCATACAAATTATCAAAGGACTTAACACTGGTAACAAAACACTCATTAAAATAGATAACAGACTGTCAAAAAGCATACCAGTGTCATCTGGCATAAGACAAGGCGACACTCTCAGTCCAATTTTATTTAATGTCATCATGGACGAAATCATCAAGGACGTAAAACAGCTGGTAAGGGATATAGAATGAAATAAAAGTGGTTTGTTATGATGATGATGCAGTTATAACATCTGAACATGAAGACAACTTACAACGACTCCTGTACAGGTTCGGAAAGGCGGCAGCACGCTTCAACATGATTATCTCCACTCAAAAGATCCAGTCAATCACGATCTCCAAATAACCGTAGCCATATATGACCAAAGTGTTGAACAGACAATGAGCTTCAAATAACTTGGAGCCATTATAACCAGTAAGCGAAATCTTAAGGCGGAGGTAAAGGAGCAAGCAACAAACGCATCCCTAATATCAGGATTCTCACGTGATATAATTTGGCGAAACAAACACATGAGTATTAAGAGCAAAGTAAGAATATACAAGACATATGTAAGGCCCATTATGTCCTATGCTATCGAAACGAGTGCTGAGAACACTACCAAGAAACGCCTGCTTCGAACGACAAAATCCATAACAGGATATACATTAAGAGACAGACAGAGAAGCGAAGAAATAGAAATAGATGTGACATAGAAGATATAGCAAGATGGTCCAGGAAAAGAAGATGGGAGTGGAGAGATGACGTGGAAAGAATGACCGACAACCGATTGGTGAAAATAGCGAAACAGGAGAAACCAAACACAACAAGACCTGTTGAGAGGCCTCCGAAGCGATGGTTCGAGAGCTAGACATCCGCATCACCGGATTAGGACAGAAAGAGCCAGGCACATTTATGGTATATACAGGACAGCGTCCTACATTAAGAAGAAGAAGAAGAAGAAGAAGAAGAAGAAAAAGAGAATATTCAAGACATGAGATCTTGTATTTGTAATAATGCCCCAAAGCCATTATTGAGTATTGTTTGTACTACTTATTGTCTTGCCCGGAGGATCTTTCATTTTCCTCAAATTCGGCAATAAGATGTTGACACTATTCTACTTCAAAGGGGACCAACGTAAGTTGTTGGACCACATACCACTATATACATAATTAAATAGTCATGGTTTTATAAGATTGTACAGGATTAAAAAGAATTGATGGAATTGATTTTTGACCTTTGCACGAGGCAACTTCAAGATTAGAACTCTGAATGTGCTCAGAGAGGATTCCGGTATTTATACCTGATATGTATTCATCGAACTGTGCCCCAGTGCTATAATTAGTGGTGTCTATGTCTATGCGTTTCAAATCTTGGCATGTTTTTGCATTTTGAAGGAATTTTCGTTTATAAGAACTATACTGTCCCCTGATGCAACCTGTCTAGGAGATGTATTATTACAGGGATTGCTATCAAGACCAGCTGCTTGTCCAGCTTTACTCGTAGTCCGTCGTATTCAACGATTAAAGTGCCCGTGAACATAGAGAATCACGAAGATTGGGGATGTGTGTTATTCACAGGCAAATGCGTTAACCGGATGGATGCGAGCGTGTGTGGAGAAGAAAGAGGAGAGGAACGTTTTTCTGAATGATCCTATCTCCAAGAACACCTTTTGGAGGCGATAACATTATGGTGTGGGCTACAATTTTATTACATGCTCATACAGACCGAGTTTTAATTGAAAATAACGGTAACCGCTATATTGTGAAAATATTTAGTGAACCACGTCATTCCTTTCACTCCACTTGATGGTCAAAAAATTTGTTTAATGCACCATAATGCCAGGCCTCATGGCGCATTATCTGGATGATACTGGACTCATCTAAACCCGATTGAGCATGTGTGGGATATGTTAGGGAGGCTTATTTATCAGAGGCAACCAGAAACCATTTCGGATTTTCGAATCGCTCTTCTCGAAGGGTGGGAAGACATTCCTCAAATGGGAATTGCCAATTGTGTTCAATCTTTACCAGGTCGCATGGCAGCACTTATTAGACCACGAGTAGACTATGCACGACATTCGTATTGGTTTGTGTATTTATTTGTTATCTGCAGTGTTTTTAATTTTTGTTATTATTATAAATTGTATAGTCCTCTTTGCAAATTTATGTTTACTTAAAAAAAAGGTATCGATATCAATAAAAAAAATGTTAAGATATGACGAGGCTTAACAGTGTCATACGTAGATCCAGCATTTTGTCGTTAGATTCTTCCACAGACAGTTCAGAAATGTAGGGCAAAATGCAACTTTTGGGTCTATAATGTATAACACCAAATTAATTAAACTTTTGTGGTTGCGCCTTCGCTTCGCTCACTCCAGGAGCCCAACCAACACAAGCTAACCAAAACTAACCCAACACAGTTGCAGTTACATTTAATGTACATTTATATAACAGTTGCCCTATGGCGAGGAGCTAGCGTGGGTGCTGTTACTGTATATGCGTCCTGCAAGGACGAGCAGGAGCGTTCAGTGCAGTTTACTTCTATTAGTTATTGATAACAACTAAAATATTGGGAATATAAATAAATAAAACGATTTTACTTTAGTTTAATCTACATCCTCCTACTGGATGACATGACAGGATAAAAAAATATTTTCAATTTCAGAGAAGTGATAATAAGGGAAAGACAATGTTTAATCACACAACTCACATTACATAAATATTAAATTACAAAAAATGCTTTTAGCGAAAGTGGTGTAAGTGGACAAATAAATATTTAAAGGTTCTACCGTACTTATTAGCTACCGAATCAATATTCGAATTTCCCATTACAATACTTTCTTTATTTCAAACACTTTGTTAACGGCTACGCAATAATAATATTTAAAATTTTAAAACAATATACATATTAATAGGTATTCCGCTTCTCATTAATAATGAAATATCTACTCATTCTCATTTTGTATATTATTTGCATATTATCAATATTAATTTAATAGTAAAAAGGCGAAATTGAATGAATCTTTCGTGGGTTTACTATACGCGCGCAAATAAATGAAACGAATGTAAAAACAACTTAAGAAAATAGGTTTTTTTTGGAAAAAATATTACTAGAAATTGGAGGTTCCTCTCTGGCAGCAACGCTTCACTTTTGTTGCGCTTTTGCAGGAAATGTTTGCTAAGTATAACCAAATCAATTTACAGGCAAACTTATTTTAGGCAGTTTATTGAGCAATCTATATATGCCTCATCTAAATTCTTATAGCTTATAGCCTATGCAGTCTTCATAAACGAAGAGTGGAGGCTGTGTGCATGTACGAAATATACTAAATGAAACACACTTTGTATTCCATGCATAAAATTTAATCCAAATTAGCGTAACAGAGCGCTTTCGGCCTGGGCCATCATCAGTGTTACTTGTCAGTGAAACAAAAATACATATCCACGAAGAGGAACAAACAACATCAAACGGCAACGGTCACATCAAAATATAAACATTTTTGAAAAGGGTTCACATAATTAAACATTAAACACTAAACAAAACCAGACCGAGGTGAGAACCTCACCAGACAGAACTAACCCAAACTAACCCAAGGCATGCCCAAAATGACAAAAAACTGAATTGATACTGTCATAAATTTTAGTCTTTTGCACAGGTGAAACTCTATTTTATTTTTTTGGCAGGAAAGTATGATTTTCCGCAAAGCAAAATGTACTGTACTACACGTCTATAGATAGGTCAGTTGCATGCTTAGGTAACATCAATATTCAAAAACTAATCTGACACGTCTTGTGAAAAATGATTCAGTCAGGGTTGAATTTAATTGTATGTTTTGTGGCAAATGTTAAAAATAACGGACGCGGGAATATAACGAACCGGACCAACGAACGCCCTGTAAAGAACGGACTGTCCGTTAAAAAAAAACGGACGGATGGCAAGCCTGCATTTAAAGCATATTTGGATTACCCTGTACATTTTGTCGATATTTGTAATATATAATATATTAATTCGAAGAATCATCCATAACTGCCAAATTGACAATTATTATGTAAATTGTCCTTGAGTCGAAACGAAGCTCCTTCCGTTTTGCTAGTGAATTGTAAATAATAGAGGCTTGAAGTTATGCCAACGACGTAAACCTAAACGTGTAGATTGACATGTGCTCATGCGCAATGGAAAATTATCCACGTTACCGTTCTACGGACTACGTGGGCTTGCGTTTCCCCACGGCAACGTGAAACGTTATGAAATTGTTGCTTTTCGTGACAGAATCTCGAAAAGTCGGCTACGTCAAATGTCAAGTTCATGGTTTTTGTGGTTATTGGTTACACATTTATTTTATTTGTAATTATTCCAGAGACACGTGGTTTGTCTGATTATTCTAAATTTGTTTTTGGAGAATTCGGAATTCGGCATATTTTGGCTTTACGCAATATGAGTACTGAAAACATTTTTAGCACTCGGTTTCGGTTCAGCGAAAATTATGACCATCATTTTCTGAGGGAGGTTTATGGACAAAATCCTTACGAAGGCCCCAACCATACAACTAAATATGGTAATTGTTTAGTATAGGTCCTTCACATAAAATGACAATTTTGTTATTATAGAAGGTTAGAGTTCATCTTAAAAAGTCATTTTATACCAAAATGTTCTGGCGGAAATGATAATTTATGGAAATATTGAATATTTTTTACCTTAAATCTTAAGGACATATACTAAACAATTACGGGGGGAGTAATTATTTAGTATATGTCCTTCACATAAAATTGATATTTTGTTACTATAGAAGGTTAGAGTTAATCTTAAAAAGTAATTTCATACAAATATTTTCTGGCAGAAATGATAATTTATGCAAATCCTGGGTTAATTTCGATTAGTTTGTGTTGTATTGGGTTAGTTTGAGTTAAAACCGTTTAGTTTAGATTAGCCAAAAAATAGCAGCGCGATAGTGCGTTCACTAACCCAAACTAACCTACACTAACCCAAACTATACCAATTATTTAGTAGGTAAAAAATATTCAATATGTCTATAAATTATCATTTCCGCCAGAAAATGTTTGTATAAAATTACTTTTTAGGATGCACTCTAACCTTCTATAATAACAAGATAGTCATTTTATGTGAAGGACCTATACTAAACAATTACCCTAAATATGATTCAAATTACTGGAAAATCACTTAGCATCCCAAACCTTCGGGAACGCGTTCAAAACTTGGCAAAAAAATACCTAATAAAATCTAAACTGAACGAAGGAAAGTAAGTCATTTATATGTTCATTTATGTATTACTAAGGGGGGCATAAATATAAAAAATAAAGCCAAATGCGTACCTTCTTATTTCTATTTCAACAAAAAATAAAAATATGTCACCAAACACGAAAAAAAGATAAAAACTTATTGTGGAATGTGGATTGCCAGGCTAGGATTTTACAATCTATTGGCAGTTGACGACTTTGACGTTTTCACGTTACTTGCCACCACGGTCCGCTACTTCAACAGGCAATTTACAAAGCTCTGAAGGGTTCCGTAAACGTATAAATTCTTGCGTTTATGCCTATGTTAAGGTTTACGTGCTGTACTAACTTCAAGCCTTATTTAAAATATTTTCAAAAACTCAAAGCAAAAGAAATATTCGAGTTCTAAGTGGTGAAGACACTTTTGCGCCAAACTATATACGTCAAATAAATTTTAAATTAAACTTAGAATTACAACTACAATACACAAAAATTTAAAACCAATTAAAACAAAAAATCATTAATAAAGTATCATCATACCTAGTACTCCACCAAGTTGCATCCGAACATAATATGTGGTATATGCAGTAAAAATATGTGGACAAACGGAAAGAAACTAGCGCAAGGGCAGAAGAAAAATGAGTAAATGAATTATGTAGTAATAAAAGAGCCTAAAATTACAGTAAAAATATATCGCTGACACTTTTACAGCATAACATATGGAGAATATAGACCAGATTATTATGGGGAAATTATGCAGAATCCTATCACTGTGCGAAAAAAGGCATAACAACTTTAAGACTTTAAACAGCTAAGAGAAAATAATATTCTGGGTTTTAAAACAAGAGTCTTGAACTGATGTCAAGTAAAAACAACAAAAGTTGTTTTTAGATAAAAAATTATGAAATTTATAAATTTATCAATGACAGCATGTAATTTCAAAAAGGTGAAAAGTCTTCATACACTCATACATCCAGTTACTAAGGTTAACAATACTTAAAAATTTAGAGAAATTTAGACCAATAAATGTGTTGAAAATGCGTATTAAAACTAGTTATTGCAGCCTTTAAAAATTAAGAAACATGCCTATTGCCTACTTATAGAAATACAGAATCGATTTCGTGATGGGTACTCGTGTCAGATTTCATTGCAACTTATATTATTATCTAAATGAGAACAATTCGTGAATAAAGCTATACTGTAACTGTTTTTACGCCTTAAAAGGGAATTCAAAATCAGATACAAAAATGTATTACAATTGGTCAAGTATGGCGTAAGTAATAATAATTAGGCTCAGTAGCGTAGCAGAGAGAACAAGACTGCTATAATTGGTAAATTATGTCATAATCTGCAATATAAAAATTATCTGGACATGAAACCCTGAACTGAATGAGTGCTATCGGAACTACTAAAAAAATAAACGAGAAAAAATAGTTAATATTACTACAGAAGAATAGTTTAATTTTTAATTTTAAGTTTTTTTTGTGATTTTTGCACCTTGTTTTATTTAAGCTATCCTATTTTTAACTAAAATTTCATAGATTTAAAAAGTAGTCGTTAAATTTTTTGTCAATATATTTCAAAAACACTTTTAATCGTTTATCTAACAGTAGTATTCTTTTTTTTCTATTTAAAACATGTTTATATATTTTTTTTATTTATTCTGCTGAAAGTGGCGTTCTTGTTAATTTTATATAAAGGGTTTATGCTTCTTAGTAACACACTACCATGTTAGCATCATCAGGAGATGATTAAAACTAAAAAAATCATCTCCTGATGATGCTAACATGGTTAGCGAAACGCGCGTCGAGTGCAATAATTCTGTTTCGGTATTGTGGATAAAACTCCGTTTTAGTGCATGTTGCCGAAGGTTCCAAACCCCAACATATTCTATATGAACATGCACAAATATTTGAGCAGCGCTCGTAAAATCACTGCGCATGGTTATGATGCCAGCCGCTTGCATATGAGTCGTAATTTTGTTTTAGTTATGTCAAAAGAGTGGTTTGGGGTTGTTGTATCGTATGTTTATTTATTTTTATTTTTTTCTATTGTTTTCTTTAATTATTTGATTATGGAGTAGGTAAAGTAATCTATTCGGCATAAATATATTTTTAAGTTGCAAATTACATAAAAACCTGGGAGTCTGTCACCTTTCTCAGTTTTATATGAGAGTCGTATAAATGCAGGCCCTTGGCACTTCGCAGGTAGTGCAGTATTGAGCCAATCCACCCCTGTACCAAGTAGAGACCTGCACGGGCCGAAATTATTAGGCCCGGGCCCGCCCGAGCCCAAAGTTTTATAGGACCGACTAAAGTTTGTTCTGCCTGGCCCGGGCCAGCCCGGCTCGGCCCGGCCAACCCGAAATAATACACTAGGTGAATTTTAGCGTTTACCAGGTTTGGGATTCCGGAATCGTAATGACTAGTTATTTTTTCTATCCCTTTCAATCGTTCGTTTTGTAAAACAGATGGTGGTTACTATATGTCTAAATTTTCTTTAGTCGGTTAACGGCAAAATAAACGAAATATATTAGCATAAAAACAAAACAAAATAAAGCAGACCAGGCTCCGACTTACCTTCTTTTATTTTGAATTGTTCTTTGTATATGTTTTTTCTTTCAATCACTTAATCACTCTAAAGCTATAAGGGAACTAGGGGACGCCTATGCTAGAAAAAATAGGTAAATAAAAAATATGACATAAATTGAATTGAACGAGATCAATATTCAAGATAATTATAAAATTATATATTGCTATAATATTACTCAGGCAAATCGGGCATCGTTCATAGAGTTCGGACCGATTTAATCCCGACGCTGAAAGACGACCCGACCCGTGAAGGTATCTGGTACCAAGTCCTCTAGCTGCTCCCTGGTAAACTCAAGGTTCCTATACTTAGATTGCACTCTTTGAGCTTGCTACATAGGAGCACCTAAGGAACCCTCCCATGTTGTAAATTAACGTGAATTAATTGCCTTGAGGACGTCCCCGATCAACAGACTTGCTGATCCTCATCTTCCTCATAATCGCTAAGTTCCAGTTTTTTTTATGGCAGTGGCACACACACTAAAGGGAGATCCTATGGCGCTCGACCAGCGGCGTTTGTGCGAAGATATTGATTGACACGGTTCTTGAATAGTTGTAGGTTGTAATTAGGGCGAAACAGATGTCCTGGTAGTGAGTTCCACAGTGATTCAGTGCGCCAGACAAAGGAGTTCCTGTAAAACGATGTTCTAGGTGTTTCCAGTTGTACGGCGAACTGGTGCGCTCTTGCCGTGTGTCGTGACTGTCTGACAGGCGTTGCCAGGGGCGAGATGAAGCGGGCCAAATCTTGGGAACATCTGCCGTGAAAGTATCTGTAAAATAGGGACATCTCGACCACATATCTTCGGTGTTCCAGACTATCCAGATTCCGGGTCGCCGACGAGACGCACAACTCTCTTCTGAATGGAATCCAGCAGCTTTAGGGTGTGCTTTGGTGCGGCACCCCAGATGTGTGAGCAATATTCTAAGCACGGTCTTATTTGCGCTTTGTAGAGCAAGAGCAACTGCTGCGGTGTATACAGTTTTTTGTTGAGAAATAGCGCACCAAGCTTCTGGGAGGCTGATTTTGCGATGTTAGCGACGTGGTCATGCCAAGAAATATTGCTGTTGACCGAGACACCCAGGAGCTCGATTGACGAGGATGAAGGAATGGTCGATCCTGCCATAATGATGTCAGGGCCCGCCGTATTGGCCCTCTTGGTAAACGTGGCTGCTTGAGCCTTTGCTGCATTGAACTGGACCAGATCTTGATTAATTGCTGTAATCTGCCCCTATCTGCGGCGATAAGTCTCAGTCGATGGTAAAGGTTTTTCTGATCTAAATTGGGAGACAAGGGTACTGGCATCTGCAAAACTGTAAACAGGATTGTTCGTTTCGGTCAGCAGGTCATTAATATAGATGAGGAACAGGGTTGGTGAAAGTATTGCGCCCTGAGGCACACCCGCGTTAATGATGAATATGTCTGAAATGTGTCCATCAACTGCAACGTGCAGAGATCGGTTCTTAAGGAAACTGGCAAGCCAGCTGCAGATAGAGGCTGGCAGTCCGAAGGACGGCAGTTTGTTGAGCAATCCGTCATGTCAAACTCTGTGGAATGACTTCGAAATATGTAACGCAATCGCTCGAGACTCTACGTAGTTCTCAATTATCCTACGCCATATATGAGTGACATAGTCCAATATATGTCCTGTCGGTTGGGCAAGCCCTTGTTCAGTTCCTGACTCTCCTAGTCCTGGGAAGAAGGAACATGTACAAAATCCCTGGGAGGTGCCCTGCGGTAGCTCCTGTGGATCCGTGAGCACAAGAAATGTCCGTTTTTTTTACTTAGCCACAGGAAGATCTGCAGCGGCTCCCACCTGCACCAGGTTCCTCCCCAGCCCTCCATCCCTTCGGCGCGCACAATACCTTGGGTTTGAGGAAGTTTTTATAATAGTATTTCTTTCAGGCGGTTTGGGTACTTAAGCCAGAACCCCATGCGCCCTGATGCACTATCTCTTGCGAAAGTCGTTGTGTTCCAAGCGGTTTACGGTATGTTCCGCCCAAGAATAATATACAAGAGATGGATAATTACATCAACCCGATTTTTTCACTGACAGCTCCTCTGTGACGTAGGCATGCGACGAAGTTGGCGCGAAGCAAGAATAATCAACAAGAATAATTCTTGGGCGCGAAAGCCAAAGACGTACGGGCAATGCTAGTTTAGAGCTTATAAAAATGTGTTTAGACTAAAATTTTGAAATGGATAATAAAATTAAACTATTTCTTATGAAAGTATTCTTTTTTTTTCATTGGCCATTGATTAGTTAAAAATTCCTTTTATTCTACAAACATGTACATTTGTATCTATGTACATTTTTACTAATATTCAAAAGGGTAATTTTCCTGTGGCACTCAGAGTTCGACATTCTATTTCCGAATTGTAGAAACAAATTGAATTAAGAAAGCCTTAGTTTTATAAGTTGCGTGTATTAACTAGCAAGTGTTACATTCATAATGCTAATAACATGGGTGCTTATGAATGAAAAATCCTTAATACATGATTCGACACTGGCTTTTCCATAGTGTAGTGACTGATGTATGACATAGTATATTTATGATATTCTAACGTGATAAGGAAGGTAACAATTTTAGGAACTTAAACAATGTATAAATAAGAATTACTTTCCAGTGTACTTACGTGAACATACCTACTTTTTTAAAAATATTTATTAAAACCTAAATAGCCAAGTGACACACTGTGTAATAAAACACTCAGTTTGACAACTTCTCTACAATATTAGGTAATATATTATTATTCTTCCCAACTTGCTTATATTTAAAAATAATTTAAGTTGTTCCTACCTTATTTAATAAAAAAAAATCAATATAAACACTACACTGAAAAATACTCTGCTAAACAGGCACTATGGTATGTGCTTTAATCCCAATTTATGTGATTTCTCTAGGATCAAACGAAAAATATAATATGTATCAAGTTTTCCAATGTTCAAAGCACCAAAACACAACTGTCAATGGTTTTTAAACATCCGAAAATATCACTAAAAAAGCTAAAAACACAACGAAAACATGAAAGATCCAATGACAGTAATGGTGAAACGAAGGCCGTTCCTCGCGCAGCAACGCCAGAGCGACGACGACGTGGGAGGGGAGATCGCGGAGCACGGGGGATAGTAAGTGAACATAGGCTCTTATGGAAAGTAACCATCCTTCTCTAATTTATTATTCTTGTGTTCCACCTAGTAACCCTTAGATTAAATCTCATCCAGACCAGCCGAGTCCTGATTTTTAGTGAGGTGCGGCTCCTCCCCTCCACCCCCTCATTTTCTCCTTAATCGAACCCTTAGAGATTTGGCTACCTACTCTGAAATTCGGAGGGTCATCTTGAGAAATCAGGTGAAAGCTGTGAACCTAAACTATTTGAATTACCTTATAAATGCAATAAAAGGCATTTTGCAATATTTTTCGTTCGTAAAAGAAATCATATTTGCTTCATTCGCACCATATGTTAGATGATTTGAAATTCTCAGCTCGTCTTTAATATCAATAATTACTTGTTATTACTAGGCGAGATAATATTGAACTTAAAGCACAAACGGTACAAGTGAAATTATTTGTTTATACATCTGCCACAAATATGAGCATATGTCATAATAGTAAAATGTATAGAGCAAACTGCCACTCACTCGTATACATATTTGATAAAAGTCGATGATTGTCTGGTTTGTCTTTTTAATGGATACGTCACTCTCGAAGGGTTCCCTAGAATAGAGTGTCATCCGAATACATATATCGCATCTTCAATTACAAGCATAATTTGGATTTTTTTTTAATTAAATTAAATTTAAAAATAAACCATACCTGCTTATTTGAAAATGGTTTCAAAATAGGGTCATACTGTTAGAAACCTCTTCTACTCGTAGATTGTGAAAATGCGTGAACCGCTGCCGCAATTTTTATCTGCTTAAGATAATATCATAAAAAGTCTAGCGATTGCAGGTCAGGGAATCGAGCAGGCCATTCATGATGAATTTCCCATAATTACTGGAATTTTTCAATTTGCTACAGATTTATGTGACAACACGAAATGATGGCATGATATCATACTGAAAAATACCTTTCAAATTGACATATCGCCGACTCTCATTTCCATAAAAAAAAATGGCGGCTATTCAACATATTGCAATCATTTTTACCCCAAAACAGGTGTTTTGGGGAAGAATTTATTCCCATTAATCGGTCCGGATTCTTGATTAGTTTTAATTTTTTTTTGATAAATAAACGGGTGCCTAAAAAGCCAAGATTTTCAAAATTACTCTGTTAATTAAAATACACATATTTGACACCGGAATCTTTCACTTCATCAAAAGACAAGAACTTTAATGCCCCCTAAAAGTCCCAAAAATTAGACACCTTGCACTTCTTAGAACGAAACATTTGGTATATTTTTAAATTACCATAAAAATTTAAAATATAATAATTTTATGTATTTTAACTTTTATATTTTAAAGTGTATCAAATATGTGATCTAGAACTCTCACCGATGCATGATGAACTAAAGGTCTTAAGGATCCGCTATGACTTAAACAAAAATTGCAAGGAACTCAAGACTCCATTTTATCTTCAAAACCTCGAACGTGCACGTATTCTTTCACAAGCCTATTTATTGTATTTAATACGCGAAGATGACCTTTAAAGATAATTAAAATGGAATTCAAATCCTGATTAATTTTATCAATTGCTGAATCTATTTCGGATCCGTCAATTCGAAAATATTTCATATAGTTATGAATTGTTAAGAAACGTATTGGATAAGTTAATCTCACTTCACTTTTGAGAGTAATTATTATTATATACAATTACTCAGGAATTTTGCACCACTGAACCCAAGTAACGAAAATTACATTTTATCGAAAAATTGTAAGAAAAATAGTTATTCAACTTTAACAAGAACACCACATATATTCCCATATTAACTAAAAGAACGTTTCTAAAAATATCATACAAGATAAATTCTATATACTTGCGCAGTGGTGAAACAGTTCGAAAACCATTAAGAAGCAAAGTTAAAAAAATAATTAATAAGTGTATTAAAGCTAATGCACGCATTTGTCTTTCAATTGCTGCTAAAACTTCACCTTGCTTTTGAATATCTAAATTTTGTTTGTAAATTGTGAGTTCCAAAATTTAGAATTACTCCCCCGATTAAGTCCATCCACACCATTAGTTGTCATAGATAACTAAATACTTTTTGAGTGCAAATATTACTTAAATATCAATTACTGTTCATCTGAATGTGCCTTATTAAATTTATATGGGATATAGAAGTATAGAATATTTGATACAACCCGTTTTAATTTTTTTTGCAGCAAACATTCAAGAATAACAAAAACAATACGCCTGTATTCAAACTCAAATTCAAATTCTTTATTATCCAAATTAACACACAGTAGATGGAGCTTGTCATATCGGAATGACAAATTACCAAAAAAGAAGACGTATATTAAATAAAGTTTAAAAATATAATATTCAATATAAAATTGGTAAAATTAACTAAAGCTAATAAAAAAAATAAAAACAACAAACAAACAAATGTGATAACTTCTATTTACTGGCCGAGATAAGTCTTAATATAGTAACAGATTAAGAAAGCTTTTAATTTTCTTCTAAATATTGGAACACTTCCGTTGTCTTTTATATCGTTTAGTAATTTGTTATACATGCTATTTTTAGAATATCATTTTTGGAAATACTTGACCGCTATGAAGATCGATAATCATGCCCACATATAGTCGGATAACTATGAACATAAGAAGTTATTTAATTATATAGAAGCGCAGATGAAAATGGCTTTAGCAGAAGTATGGTGGTTGACAGTCAAATAATTCCAACTCCACTAAAAAAAAATCCACAAGTCAAGAAAAAAGGCAGCAAGAAAAAGAAATCCCTTTTGTTGCTTCTTCACAGCAGTGGCAGGAGTATCATCGTAAAAAGAAAACGAGAAATTACAAAACGAGAAAGGACAAAAAGCTGAAAGTAAGCGAAAGAATAAAAAAGAATCAGGAAATTGAAAATCTTAAATAAATAAGCAAACAGAAAATGCAAAATAAATCATCCGTAAAAACACACAAAAAAAGAAAAGTGTCCAAGGATATGGTCAGTTTAAGGTTATTTTTTCCTTAAAATATACAAGGATAACTATTGATGTAACCATTTGTCGCCATATTGTGTGCACATATTACACGAATATTAATTACAGTTCATCTGAATGTGTCTAATTACATTCCTATGGGATATAAAAGTATGGAATATTTGATATAACCTATATTCATCTATTTTTATTTAAAAATAGAAAGGTAAAAAAGAAAACGAAATATTTGAAAAAGAGAATGCGTAAAAGCTGAGAGTAGAGGAAAGAATAAAAAAGAAGTAGGGATATGAAAATCTAAAGCGAATGAGAGCACAGAAAATGCAAAATATATTATATTTAAAACAACAGCAAAAAAAAAACAAAGACGTCTAAAGAAATGGCCAGAACCTGAATCAGAATTCCTCTTCTGGGTTTGGCAAACATTCAAGGATAACAAAAACAGTATACTGCTATTAAATAAGAAGTTATTCATTTATACAGACGCATAGATGAAAATTACTTTAGAAGTATGAAGCGGTATAATTATTGGTTGTTGATGGCAAAATAAATTCAACTTCGTTTTGAAAAAATACACTGGCCACAACTCAAGGAAAAACGCAGCAAGAACACAGCAGTGACATTAAAAAAGAAAACCAGAAATTGGGAAAAGAGAACGGGCAAAAGCTGAAGATAGAGGAAATACATAGATAAAACAGAAGTAGAACAATGAAAATCCGAAGCAAATGAGCGCAAAGAAAAATGTAAAATAAATGAGTTTAAAGAATTAGCAAAAAAAATATCATTTCAAAACATTATTCTGCAGAATTGTTTCTACACAGGAGCTGAATATTTTGATACTAAATATAAGTAAGGAGTCAGTACAGTAGAAAAATAATTTCTACTCGTTCTTCTATAAAATACGTCATTTGCAATTAAAGTAAATTCGAAAAAGAAACATACATAAGCTATGGCAACAACAAGCACAATAATTTTGGAATAAATAATGGTTAGTGCTCTTATGGTATTTTTGTAAGTACCATACCACACGATCAGACCGTACCTCAGAAGCGATTCAAACAATGATTTATAAACAACGATCATTAACTTGGTACTTAAAAGTCAGAAACAATTTCTAATTTTGGTTTCTCATATATCTTAATACTATCAAAGAAAATGATACTATTAAAATTTGATCGAGACGCATTTGTTAATGAAAAGGCAATGCAGTTTGCTTTTTATAATTTAAAGATAACTTGAAATGCTTTACAACCTTAAAACCATTTTCCACGTCCGTCCTGACATCATCCCAGGTATTACCAGAGAACAAAATAGCTTTGTCGTCAGCATAAGAGTAAACTTTACCAGTGATATTAATAATGTCCAACAAAATATTTATATGGGTTATAAATAGCACCAGTACCAGAATGGTGCCCTGCGGAATACCATTTCGAATTTTTTATGACATGCTTAAGATATTATACGTTAAGAATTGTTTCTGTCAAAAAAATAGTTTTCAATATTATTCAACACAATACTCCGGGCACCATATTGTTCTAAGGTAGGTAGCTACTAAGAAGTACGGAAGCGCTGAAGGATCATGATATATTTTTTTAACTCGATTTATGTCGACCTATTTATGTCCACATATTTATGTCGACTTATTTATGTTGATTTACCTATTTATGTCGACATAATTATGTCGACTTATTTTTGTCGACTTATCTATGTCGACTTGTTTATGTCGCCTCATTTATGTCGACTTATTTATGTCCTCATTTTTAACAACTGTTCACTGGTTAAGCCTTACTGAGCTTTGGACCTGCGCATTTGGAAGCAGCGCTGTGTTATCATTCTAATATTTCACCTTAGGCATGGCCCTCCACTAGCTTCGCTTGCTCCGGGAGCGCAACAAAAGTAGCTAAAGGCATGCCCAAAAAAAGCAACTTTAAAAAATATCAACTGTCAATGAATTATTATATTGCCTTGGGTTAGTTTTTGTTTGGTAGCGCCCCGGAGCGAGCGAAGCGAGCGCAGAGACATGCGTGAAGTGAAACATAATAACGATATCACTGCGCTGCTGCCAAATGCGCATGTACGAAGCTTGCCACTTTGGTACAAGTAGACGTTAGTTAGGATCAACGAGTGAACAGTTTTGTTAAAGACGAGTCGACATAAATATAGACATAAAGAAGTCGACATAAATAAGACTACATAAATAAGTCGACATAAATAAGTCGACATAAATAAGTCGACATAAATATGTCGACATAAATAAGTCGACATAAATATGTCGACATAAATCGAGTTAAAAAATATATCATCATGATCCTTCAGCGCTTCCGTAAAGAAGTCCACGATGTGACACGGTATCAAAGGCCTTTGCCAAGTATATGCACATTGCGATAACTTTTGTATCGATATTTAAATTTTATGTTATTTCTGAGGCTAGACTGCATATTGCGTCAGTAGTGCATCATTCCTCTGTAAAGCCGAATTGGTTTTTTGAGAGTGTGTTATTTAATTAAAAAAAAATTGTTAGTCTATTCTTCAGGCATTCAAGCAAAAAATTTGGCGGAACTATTTATTAGGCTAATTGGACGGACTGCTTAAAATGAGAAGGGATACGACTTGCTTTAAAGATAAGGTTAATGATAGGAATTATCGGTTTTAAAATATCTAAGTGTGTAAATATAATGACTTTGGCCACTAATGCCATTCTAACTCTGAGCAGCATCATTTTTAAATGAGTGAATTTGTTTTATAAGTTCATTTTCTGTTACTAGTCGAAAATATATAGAATCGTTTACATTGGTTGTAAGCCCACAACAAATTGGCGGAGTGTCATTTTTTTCCATTTCAACACCAATATTTACGAAAGTCATGACAGTAATTTGCCGTTGAGACATTGGGCTTTGTGATTGAACGTTTACGTTAGCTATAACATAAACCTGTTAACATGAAATAAATAACATTAGCAATAACAGTATCTGTCGTATTGGTATGATGGTCGGATCAAATAACAGTAATGTTAAGCCCGCTGTTAAGAAAGTAAGTTTGATTTCATGATATTACCGAGGTTATTGCGCAAACGCGAAACTCCTAGCTAACTTCAGGGTATTATAAATTGCTAACTTCCGATTATTTATTTTTTGATTTGTGTTTAAATTAATTTTCGTTATCATATTCTTGATCTTGTTTAGCCCCCCATAAACCCTGTTTTTGATAACTTCCACGTCCACAAAAATACAACATCAGTAATACGTAGATAAAAACATTAACAACTTTATTTTACACTAACGTATTTTTGAGGATATTCCTTACTTTTAATTCAATTGGAACGGATGTAATTCTTTGACCGGCATTAAAATGTGGTGTCATTTGTTCAATTAAAAATCGAGCAGATTCCTTCGGTAATCTATATACTGTACAAATACCTCATCTGGCACTAGTGTTGTAAATGGAAATATTGGAAATTTCCGAACGTGCCTCGGAAATATTGGAAATATTGGAAATATTTAAAAATATATTTAAATCTTTTCATAAACATTCAAATCCGATGTTTATTAATATATTATTCATATTTTGTAACCCTATAAGCACTAAACTTACTATAGAACAATTTTCACAAACACATATATAGTGAATATACACGATTCACCAACTTATTGGCAACATCGGATTTTTACGGCTGGCGCCTGCGAAGTCCCGAGCCCGTAGGGGATTTCCCGACATAAATATCGTATTATTTGTTAAAGCAAAAAGCAAGAACGTAAGTACCGCAGTGGGTTACTAGAGAATATTTTTATAAACTATAATATGTTATGTAAAGTCAAAGAATATTATAGTACACAATAGAAAACTCATCCCATGTTAAAAATTTGTATCTCCTATGGAAGCAGACTTTTCGAGCCTGCTTCCATCGAGCGAGTCTCGCCGTAAAAGCGACCGCGTGCCCGGCCACGTTGCCAAATTTGTGCGGTTGAAATTTGCCCGGCGCGGCGTCAAAGATAATAGATAATTCTACCAGGAAAATATTTGTTGGTCGTGTCGTGTTGTCACGCAGTAGCGACTTGAGTAGCAAGCGTGCAGGAGTAGGCGAAACGCGAAAGGCAGTTTTCATTTACGTAAACCTAAAATAATTATTATTGAGATTTTGAGATATTAAATTGTAATCTAGGTATGGCTTCAAATGCTGGCCATTTATGCCAATATTTAACATTTTACCACTGTATAATATGATTGACAATGGGTGATATGCATAAAATTTAGGCAAATACTTTTACTTTTTTTTTTTTCAAATAAACATACAAATTACGAACATCCAACAAGGATAGGTAAAGAGCAAAAGCAAATGCTTTATTTTATTCATTATTGTCAAAGATTTAGAAATAAAGTTTATTTTTGCTCAACAATAATTATAGACATCGTTGCCAAACAACGCCATCTTAAAGTTAAGGTAAATTCGAACCTAACAACTATTACCTGTACTATTACATTTTCATTGGTTAGATGTGAACAAATAATTTATTATGGGTGCTAAGTTATTTACGCGCATCATTGTAAAAAGTATATAATTTGGCGATTTCAGGTTGGACAACACATTTTTTTTTATGACACACTGGGGAGGACTTTAATATGTGAACGGAATACACAAGGTGTCCGGGAAACTTTGAGAAATCTCCCGGGTTCAAATAGAACACGAAGAAATAACGGGACAAGTTCCTATATTTTTTCCCCTCCCTACGGAGATATGGGCCCCTGACACCGCTAGAAATCGTTTTTTCTTGAATAGTCTCCAAAGTACTTGACATAAATTAATAAAAATTTAGTATAAAGGTCGCTAGTAAGAACTCCTTAAAATAGTTGCAACATATTTAGCTTCTTTGGTTTACCAGGGGCGGACTAAATTTAACACTTTGCTTATTTTTTTAACACCCTGTATGATAAAGCTATAAAAAAGTATTCCCGTTCAAGAGCGATAAAATAAACCGTTTTTTGAGTTGTTATCCAAAAAAAATAAGAAATCCGAAGAAATCAGTCGATTTTCTTAATAAAAAATAAAACATTAATTTCTTTATAATTTTTTGACTCGAAAACGGTTTTATCGATATTGAACAAGAATACTTTTTCTATAGCTTAAGGTTCATGCTACCCACAAATACTTTTTTGCTCGTTATCATACAGGGTGTTAAGAATATACGCATTATGCTGTAAACCTGAGTCCGCCCTGGTAAATTAAAAAAGCTAAATATCTTTTAAGGGCCCTATTTTAGGAGGTCCCTACTAGTGTTATCATATTAAATTTTTATTAACTTACCTACATCAAGTACTTTAAAAGTTATTCAAGAAAAACCTAAAACCAGCGGCGTAATTTGGGAGCCCATATCTCCGGTAGGGATGGCCGGTAGGAAGAAAATTATAGAAACTTGTCATGTTATTTTTTCGTGTTCTATCTGAACCCGCGAGATTTCCCAGATTTTCCAAGACACCCTAACTATTTTTTAGACCCCAGTGAAATCTTTCTTTATGTTGGTAATATTCGGTGATTAAACGCGAGTGTAATTCATTAAGTTTAATGTTATTAAAAAAGTATCATATATTGACTGCTTAATTTCTTCTATTTCTGCCCTACAAAAATGTAGTTTCCAATCTTGGACGTTCCCATATCAATTCTTTACTTATTAACATCGTCACAATATTACATTTAGTTCCTTGGCATTTCACACTGACATGACTGACAATGACAAAAGGTAAATTAGGGTAAAATGTGGGTAAAATGTACGAAATGCCTTTTAATGCTATTTTTTGCTTCACCAGTAACACAGGGTGATTCCGTACCAAAAAAAAAACCGTAAATGCAAAAGTTGTATTATTTTTCCTTTACTATCTTTTAAGCTCCTTGAAAAAAAAACAAGTGAGTATCGGAAAGCAGCGAGACAAAAGCAACATGGGTTTTCACTAATGGACTACCCTGTATATTTTCCGCTAAAAAGAAAAACTTCTCCTCCTGGCTTCAAAATAGTATATTCTGTAACTAGGAGGAAAAGCAAAACATTCCTGGACGGACGACTGTGGTAATTGCTGGACGAGGCGCAGCCGAGGCCAGCAACACAGGAGTCCAGGAATGTACTTTTCCTACTAGTTGCACATGCTACTTTTTATCCGATTGAATTAGAATACGTACTTATAAAAATAGAGCCAAATATTACCCTAAATAAAAACGGTGTTTTAAATTTAAACTACTCAACATAATATCAAGTTTTGAATCGAGCGAGCTTGAAGTTTATTACGTAACTACTGAAACTACAGCTAAATGTTATTTTTGATAGACGTCAGATCTGACAAACAAGGCGTTTGAATAGGACAGAAATGTTACATTCCCGTCCTAGGCCGGAAATGTTATATTCCCGGACAGTTATTTTCTATTCCTGCATGTACAGTTATTGCATGTTGCCAAGCAACGAATACAATATACTGGAATCATGACTTTTGCTCCAGAAAAGTGAGATACTAACAATATAATAACAATAATAAAGCGAAAACGTTGGCTAGCCATTAGCAATTATGTGAGTAATATGTGTAATTATGTGTATTATTATGTGTAATATTTCTGAAACATCTATAGTCAAAATCGATCTTATTGTGCGGGTCCAAAGGTCACAATTTTCATTAAAAACTTCATTTATGGCCAATTTTGCATGCAAAATCTGTCAAAGGCATGATAATTAATGAGAAATGTGACCTTTGGACTCGCACGATATGACTGCTTTTGACTATACTCTGAATGTCAACATACTATATATTTTTGAAAGCAAGAGGAAAACATCTTTCTCTTTAGCGTAAAATATATAGGGTGATCCATTAGAGAAAATCCATGTTGCTTTTGTTTCGCTGCTTTCCGATACTCACTTGTTTTTTTGAAAGAGCTTAAAATATAATATAGGAAAAATAATACAAGTTTTGAATTTACGATCAATGACTCTTATGAAAGGAAAATATATTTTCACTAATTTAGTTAAAGTAACAACAAAAAAAACAAATGAATCTAGACCTCCTTGTTTTCAAGGTATTGTACAAACAAATAACGCGGTAATTATGCTGAAAAAAGTGATGGTAATGGTTTTATTCTTATAAAACGGTTAAACCAAGATTTTTTTTTTTTAATTTTTTCGGTGTTGTTAGGCAGAAAGGCGGCTGGAATTTAAATCCATCCGCAAAATCATTTCAGTTATCTTTTAGCATAGAAACCATTACTAGCCTTTTAAAACCGTCACAATATTCCAATTGTAAAGAGGACTTTGACAGGCAAATATTGTTATCTACTAATACAACATCAAAAAACAAGAACAGCGATGATAATGAATTTTTTAAATGTCTTGAAAGTAAAGATGACATTTCTGATGCGGAATCCACTAGTGCTGAAAATGTATTAATTGAAAACGCAACATATACAACACCTTTGGAAGAATGTGCTGTCACTTATTATACAGGGTATCTTATTAAACGAATAAAAAATAAATTTAACTATTTAGATTGCTAAAATAATTTTGAGAGTGGTAATGAAAGTAATATTCCACTTTTAAAGGATTCAAAGCAAATATTTTTTTTTAAATAAAAATTATGGAGGAAAATCTGGAAAGTCTTTAGTTGTGTACCAAAAGATGACATAGTTGTTATTGTCCAAAAATCATTTTTATATTTCCGTAAATATTTTAATCTGTATGAGTCGAGAGAGTACCTTGCGGTAAAAATAACAGACAAAATTTTGGCAAAAAATGTTCGTTGGTTGGCTGATAAAAATAATAATTGTTACAGACGCAAAGTTTTATTAATTGAACAGATGGTTGTAACTAACATTTATATGTTTTGTAAATGGACATTAGATAAAAACAAAAAAAAAAGTGCAGCAAAAATTAAACAACCTTAAACATCAATAAAAAATATATTTTGACAATAATAAAACAATTTAGATAGGTAAATATTACAGGTAAGATTTCGACAGATTTTCAAACTCACAATTTTTTAGAACTAAAATAGTAAAGTGCGTTTTCAAAAACACTTTCTTACTTAAAAAAAAGTATTAATCGAATATTTAGGTATTTACCACAAAACTTTAATAAGTTTAGCAGTTTAGCTCCTCTGCTTTGGTTAATTTATTGTACAGATTGCTTAAGTATAATGTTGCCCCCCTCTGACTTATTTATGTTTCGAGCTTAAAAAAATACTGAATTTTATAGTTTTAAATATTATGTACCTATGTTACAGTTTTTGCCGAATAAGATTAGATAATCTATAAAATGCCGACATAATGTATTTACGACGTTTTTTATTTTTATGTTATTTAGTAATATAATATATTCTATTTTATAGGAATAGCGTAATAATCATGGATGTTTTTATTATACATGTAGTATTTTTACATTGTCTCCGGACCTATACCCACCTATGCAAATTTTCAGCTCGATATGACAATTTAAATTCGGAACTTGGCCCCCATTTCCTAAATGCGGTCATGTACCGGCTTAAAACCACGATTTTTTTATATTGATTTCGGCCCATATACGTATGCAAATTTAGAGCTCGATAGAATTTAAATTGAAAATTTGGCCCCCTTCTCCTAAATACGGGCCTGTTCCAGCTCAATAGTACCATAATAATTTTACAACGTCTCCGGACCAAAAAACGTATGCAAATTTAATGCTCGATACAATTTAAATTGAAAATTTGGCCCCCTTCTCCTAAATACGGCTCTGTTCCAGCTCAAAAATACTATAATAATTTTACAATGTATACGGACCACAAAACGTATGCAAATTTAATGCTCGATACAATTTAAATTTAAAGTTTGGCCCCCTTCTCCTGAATACGGGTCTGTTCCAGCTCAAAAATACTATAATAATTATACAATGTCTCCGGACCAAAAAACGTATGCAAATTTAATGCTCAATA